>JAGDQP010007326.1:39492-57657 GCA_022664845.1 Lepisma saccharinum | reverse complement strand
TCTCTCTCTCTCTCTCTCTCTCTCTCTCTCTCTCTCTCTCTCTCTCTTCAATTTTGTTTTCAGAAGTCACAGTTTAGGAATTCTTTTACATTTGTTGGTGTTTATCTCGAAAGAAGAGGAGCCTCCTTAAAGGAAGAAATGAAGTTCACGAAATGTAATCGAGAGGGCGTTGATTATTGCGTTATTCATTAACGGTATACAAGAGAGAATTGCTAGAATGTGTTACTTCCAGAAAAAGTTTAAAAGAATCTTCAAACGTGGTTGACTGGCACTGATTTCGCCTAGACTGCTTCAGCTTGTAGGCTTGAGAAATATATTATTGGATATCCTGAGGATATTCATGGGATATTCTGAGAATATTCATGGGATGTCCTACGGATATTCATGGAATGTTCTGAAGGTATTCATGGGATGTCCTGCTGATATTCATGGGATGTTCTGAAGATATTCATGGATGAGGATATTCATGGAATGTCATGGGAATATTCTCGGGATGTCCTGAGAATATTCTTGAATTATATACAGAAAAAATTCTTGTGACTTAATAGTAGTTTAATAGTTGAGCTCTCTTGTAGTATGCGACAGATCCGAGTGGATTTCCCTCGGGCGATCAATTGATAGTTCTTGAGTTGATCAGTCGGAAAAGTTTTGAAGATATTGTTACAAATAAGGTTTTCTGTGTTAAGAAAATTAATATTTAGTTTTTAAAATTGAATTGAATTTAGGTATCTCAGTCTCTGTCCTAGATAGTGTGGGAGAGAGCAGTTTTTACTATTTATCCTACTATTGTAATGCTAATTGTACAAGTAACGCCCTCCCGGTTCTCTGAAATGTACCCCCCCCCAGGGCAAATTTTCTGAACGAAAGCCTGGGAGAGAGAATGTTGGAAGGTAGTCGACCAGGGTCTATTTTGCTGGTACCATCCCAGCAATTGCCTGGTGTCATTGAGTAAAAACATAGACCCAGTGACCCGGGCCAACCGGTGACTCGTTCCAGCTCTGGTTTAAACCCTATCGACCTGTATAACCTACTACTTTTCCCATTAGACCACGAACACTGCACGAGATCCAGGAAAACGTGACATGTTGTTTAACGCTGAATCAGATTCACTTTAATGCACCAGTTCCCTGCAGTAATGGGCAGCTACTTGGCCACCAAGGCCTCTTAATTGTTGTCATTATTCACTACCAAAAAAGAATGTAAAAAAACTCTAGCAAGCTGCTCCATAATTTTCTTAATCACTGCTGTTGATAATGACAGAGGGCTGTCATCTGTTAACCTGACAAAGTAATCCCACACATGTGAACCTTAACTATAGGTGCCAGGTAGTTTTCTACAAGTAATGCTTTGAAGTTTGTGTTTCACATAATAATGTACACACACAAAAAGTTACCTCGCATTCTTGTCCAGATTAATGTTTTTACTAATTGAATGGATAAGATTTCTAACAATCAACAAACAGCTTTCTTTTTAATGCTTTCCGCCATGTTTCTATTAGGTAAATACTAGAAAGCATTTTTTTTTCTGGACACTGAACAAAATAATTTACAATATTTGTATCAGGTTGATGCAAAATTTCTGTTGTTTTTTTTTACTATTCCATTCAAGGACTAACTACGAATCAAGGAAATCACTAATTCCACAACACCAGATGTGTACTGGCCTACAGGGCTACCGGGCAATTGCTCGCTGCGCCGCAGATTGGAAACACGCCTGCTACGCACTTGTTTTATTGCTTGATTTTTTTAGTGTCTTAATAATAAATGCAAGCCACTGTCGTGTTGGCATTTCGTAAGCTAAATGAAATTGAATTAATGCTTTTAAATTTGCCGGAAATCCGAGCTTAGTGAAACTTCCAACAAACAGATATCCTACCATCTTCTCAAGCAGCGTTTAGAGATAGTGCAGCCTATTTATCGCAGCGAACTACAAACTGCGAGTGTGTGACATACTTTATTGTTGGCATGGAATTCAATAAAGGAAGGAATTACAGAAATTTAAAATAAAGCAAAAGTTTGAATGAACAGGCTTTTTATTCAGGCTTCCACTAGATGGCAGACGGTTTTTGCAAATGTCAGATAGTTTCGAGATTCGCAGCGGATTGAAACAATGTAATGCCTTATCACCAATACTGTTTAACTTTGCGTTAGAATATGCGATTTTAAAAATAAAAAAGGACAAAAAGGAACTAACATTGAATGACTTGAATCAACTGTTCGTGTACACGAATGGAGTAGATTTAATAGAGGAAAATGTGGAAGCAATACAAAGTAACACCGATATCTTAGTAGAAGCGTGCGATCAGATAGGTCTACAGGTAAACATAGATAAAACAATGAGGTCACGGAAGAAATAAAATGTCGCTTAGAATCGGGGAACGCATGTTTCTATTCAGTCCAAAAACGTCTAACATCGCGATTAATATCAAGGAAATTGGCATTGAAAATATACAGAACGGTTATTCTGCCCGTAATACTTTACGGTTGCGAAAGTTGGAGTACGACCCTAGCAGATGAACATCAATTACTTGTGTTTGAAAATAAGGTTTTGAGAAAGATATACGGGCTGAAACGGGACGAGATGACTGGACAATGAAGGAGACTGCATAATAAAGAACTTGACGCACTGTACAATTCACACGACGTTGTAGGAATAATGAAATCTTGACGAATAAGATGTGCAGGCCATGTAACTTGGATGGGAGAAAAACGAAGACATTCCGTCTTGGATGGAAAGAGACCATTAGGAAGACTGAGACAATATTAGAAGGGATCTGCGAGAAGTAGGTGTTTGTGATGAAAAGTGGCTTCATCTTAACCAGGAAAGAATCCTATGGCGAACATTTGTTACTGCGGCGATGAACTTTCGAGTTCCGTAATCCATAAAGTAAGTAAGTAATAACAATTGAATAAACTCAATAACAATTTGAAATACTTATTAAGACCAATGTTGTAAAACGTCTGTTTCAAATACATATTAATTAAGCACATTTTAGACTCAAATAGAAAAGCGTGTGCATTAAAATTAAAGCTCAAGATTATTTCTCCCTGGTAATTAAAACAGAAAATAGTATTTAAAGTCAATTTTCTTGTCATGACAATAAAAATATCAGTTTGCTTACAAACATAATAGCAGAGACCATAATCAGGTAAGATTGTTGTACTCATCAATCAACCCATCTTCGTATTTACTGTTTCTTGGGTGGTACACAAGGCGCGCGTGTTTATTTGGGAGGTGCTCGTTACGCTAATTTGGAAAATTGAACTGTTGCAAATCGGAAGCTAAAAATTAAAAGAAAAATACAGAAGTCAAAGAGTGAATGAAGCTGCCCACACACTTTTTGACAGAGAAAAGGATTGGAGGAGATTGATAGGTGCCAGATGTTCACACATTTTCTGAACGAACAGTCGATAGGAGGAGCAATACAAGGTTTGTGGGAGGTTCTTCAGGGGAAAACTGATTATCTATTCTTGTTAAAAGGAATCTGGGTGCGGCATTGTCACTATACGGCCTTGGTTAACGGGATGCCAGATGAGACCTTCCTGCATCTCTGGACCAGATGGCCTTTCCTGACTCCCTTTTATATTTTTAATATATACAATCTTGCATATGCAAAGTAAGGACAAGGTAAATTTCTTAACATATACAATGTTTATTAGTTTAATAGTGGATACCATCATCATCATCATCAAGAGTATTCTGTCAAAAGCGGCAGGTCCTTTAAAAGGCACCATGTTCGTCTTGGCGTACAATTTATCTTACTTAAGAAAGTTCCACGAAATTGCAATGTTGCTCCTACAAACTCAAGCCTAGGGAGTTCAAACTTTCAAAGAAAAAAGTTCATAACCATTTTAAGAGTTTAATCACTACATACTTTATATTCCCGGTTTTCTTCATTGTTGAAATCAGTTAATCGTTGTAAAGAATATCCAAACTCATAACAATGAAGTTGTTTTACCACTGAACGAAACGAAAATAAAAACCAGCATCGATTGGATTTTTGAACTGGTTATGAACTTTCTTCCCTGAAAGTTTGAACTCTCTAAGCTTGAATTTGTAGGAGTACCAGGTGTGCTGGCTCTCTAAGCTTGAATTTGTAGGAGTACCAGGTGTGCTAGCTCTCTAAGCTTGAATTTGTAGGAGTACCAGGTGTGCTAGTTAATAATTCCTAACTTTTTAAGAGGTGGCGCTGGAAATAAGGGTTGGTTCACAGTCCCAACTTTTACGTCAATTTGTTGCTATGGCAGTACCTTTCAATATACCATTGATATTTAAACGATTTCGAATTCGCAAATAAAGAGCATTTGCGGCACGTACTGCTTTTCTTGCTCAATCAAAAGAAATACGCGAGTGAAAGCCGTCGTCTACTTTTGGAAATTTACGGTGACAATGTCCCAATGCAAGACGCTTGTGTGCGTTGGTCTAGACGGTTCAAAAGTTGTGATTTCGACTTGAAAGACAAAGAAAACCCAGGTCAACCAAAAGAATTTGAGGATACCGAATTGCAAGCATTGTTGGACGAAGACAATACGAAAACTCAATAATAAAAAATAAGAGGTTGAGTGTTGGTCGCCGAACCCTTTGTGACTGTCTGCATGCCATGGGAAAGATCCAGTAGGCAGGAAAATGGGTACCGCATCAGCTGAACGACAGACAGATGGAAAACAGAAAAATGGTGTGCGAAGTTTTGCTTTCTCAACATGAAAGAAAGACTTTTTTTTGCATCGGATCGTTACTGAAGACAACCATCAACATCGACCGCAAGATCAAGTCGCTTTGGAAACAAGACAATGCTGTGCATTTGGTGGGATCAGAAGGGTGTCTGTCGTGTATCATGAGCTTCTGAAACCAGGTGAAACAGTTGATAACGCTCGCTACCGTCAACAAGTGATCAATATGAGCCAAGCATTGATCAAAAAGCGACCAGAATGGGCTACAAGACACGGCAAAGTTATTTTGCTGCACGACAACGCCCCATCACAAACAGAGAAAGCGACCATAGACTGCACTTGGCTGGGAACTCTTGCCCCACCCGCAATACTCACCAGAGTGTTGTCTTCTACATTTAGAGATCATTGTTTTACACTAACCTTAACACTAAAAAAAATCATTAATCTGCTCTCTCATTCGTCCTTCAATTTCATCTCTCAATAAACAATCCCTACGTGACTATTTCTTTTTATCTCTTCTTCATTCTTACAATCCTTCTTTTTCTCTACCCTAGTCTCATAAACACTTCTTCATTGTATGTCTTCTGAGCCAAACTGGTCTCTTCCATTCTTCTCCGTGTCCGCTTTTGAATAATTCCAATCTCATTTCGTCACTTTTTTCTGTAGTTCATGTTTTGGCTCCATACTTCAGACAAAACATGGAATTAACCCCTTTGGTTCCATAGAAAAGATTCTTCTGCTTGGTGAACGCTGTGTCTCTACTTCCATTATCAACTTAATTTCTTTTCCACACTTCATTTCTTCACATAGTAATTTACACAGGACTTGAAACTGAACGCCTTTCTACGATTTCCTCTTCTAATTGAAGACGGCAGAGACGCGTTTTGTCCATTTTATTGATATTGAAGGCGTGTTAAAAGTTCAGATATATCATTGCGTATACCTGCACACCAAATACGTAAAGATTTACTTGTAGAAGACGAACCATACATGTTATTTTCATGCATGATACTTTGTTAAAACGACCTTTCAAAGAGCTAACTGATGCCACTCATATCAATTTCATCAAAAATGAACAAAGAACGTTCTTTTCCTGTGGTTTTTCTTCAGTTCTTATGTTGGTTGTTATTTTATTTGCTGCAATTACTAGATCTTCTTTGTTTTCTTCACCTTTATCCAATCAATGTTCCTTACACCTTTCTTTCAGCATTTTTATCTTCTTGTTAGGTTTGCATTTGAATTTTTCTTCCGCCGAGTATAATGTTCCGTTCGTTATTCAAAAATTTTATTATAATACTATTTTACGGACCAATCAAGTGTTAAAAAAATTCTGAAACGTTCTTGGAAAGCTAAGCAAACATACCTGCCTGGAAATTTCCAGTAACCTTACGAATACAAACCAGCCAGGAGCGTATATTGTGGACTATCTAGGCTACCACTACAGTCTTATCTTGTAAAGAATATTAATTTATATGAAAAGGAGGTCCGAATACCTATCATCATTAATACTATATGTGATCTCCGTACCCTCTTTCTGTTTATTACTTTGGCAGGTGGTAGATAGTCCTAGCTGTGAATCCAGAATACGCCACTGAAACCAGCTATCATTCAGCTTTCAGGAATGCTGGGAGCAAAAATTGGAGATGCCTGAAGCGAGATTTAAAGAGCGTCTTACTGACTGGTCTAAACTGTCAGTCATAAGAAAACACTAGATCAAAATAGTATTGAGTATCAGAAAGGTGTTGGTGAACCCCAAAGACATCAACTAAATTTCTCCCATGACTTGCCCCATATTAATCACTTTTCTATTTGTCCATCAGAGATGGAGTTCCCAGTATTGAGAATTTCTCATTTCTGCTAAAATACGTAATCAAGATGGCGACAGCAAACACTTGATCAGAATAGCATACACACGTTTTCTCATTACGCGTAAGCTTATGAGCGCAAAAAACAAACAAACTAAAAACTAAAAATATGCACTTCAGCATACGAAAGTCTCTGGGATTTCTTAAATTTCAATAAAACATGAAATACTATATAAATCCTGCAGAACTTTACTGGGAATTCTTAAATTTTTTTACAAAAATGTTAACAGTGTGGAAACAAAACTAGTTACAAAATGACGCATGCAAACTATACCACTAGGTAGAAGAAAAAAAAGTAGTAAATATAGTTCCGTAAACACTTGTAAAACAATAAACTATTTATTTTTCCTTCAAAACTTTACTGCTGAACCTGAGTAGCTACAAGGTCTGGATTTGACAATATCTCCTAATAATGATGCTATAGTGAAGCGTACATTTTTTTAAAAAATAAGGGTCAAAACAACGATGTTTTAAATTTCGTTTTATTCAGGTTGGAGAGTTAGAAAGAAACTGATCTCAAAGTGCCAAGCTAACACTTAATTTAATCGTTTTAAATTTGTAAATAAGCATAGGCGTTCTTTGCAGATAATACTTTTCGACACAAGATCTACAACTGAATGCGAATATAGAGATTGCTTGACATCATAATTTGTCACTAATTGAAGAAGGCTGTATGAGGATAGTATTCTAGATCTAATTTCTTCCGATTATACACTACTCCTTTATTTAGTGATTGTTATGCAGGATGTTTCGATGCACTGTTCGTATCTTTATCAACTACAGTTACACTCGGACTTACAATATTTTTTTAAACTCAAATATTTTGTTTCATCATTTTCTTTCTTCCAAATCAGTTGAATTTGAATTTTATTTATGGTCTTCAGACATGTATGGCTCAGACTGGGATAGGGTAGAGGAAAGAATGTTGGAAAAGTAGGTTTAAGGCACCACCTCGCCCGCCATTTACCTCCTATGACTGAGAAAATCTTCAGTCAGGATGTTCGGCCGTTGGGATCGAACCCAGGGCCTCCCGAATGCGAAGCCAGCGCTCTACCAACTGATCTAGTTCTATTCGTTTTTTCCTATTATGATTAATACAGCTGAGCAAGCACCTAGCTGAAACACATGACGACAATAAGAGATGGTAGTATTTACTCCCTCCGTTTTTTCCTGGTTGGAAAACCGAACGGAAAGAGACCGTTGGGAAGACGGATACGTCGTTGGGAGAACAATATTACAAGTGATCTTCCAGAAGTATGTGCTCGTGATGAAAACTGGCTTGCCGAGGATAGAATCCAATGGCGAACGTTTGTTACTGCGGCGTTGAACTTGCGAGTTACGGAAGCCATAGAGTTACTTAATTTTCATATTTTTAAACATTCTATACAAATGACGATCAACAATTAACTTTTGGAAAACAGTCCCGATATTACTTGAGAATGTCTTTCAGATTAACTAATATACGAATTTGAATAGCACCGAGCCACCGTAGCTCAGTAGTGGAGCGTTGGCGTAGCATTCGGGAGGTCCTGGGTTCGATCCCATTCTGACTAAGGTTTTTGCAGGGTTTTTCCTCATTCACATCAGGCAAATGCCTGGATGGCACTTTTAACATAGGCCCTGGCCGACACCTTCCCAAATCCTTTCCCCTCCCCTATCCCGACCTGAGCCACAGATGCTTAAAGGTCATACATAAAATTCAAATTCAAATTTCAATAGCTTACCTAAATATGAGAAATTTGAAAGTCTATGGTACTATTGCAGGGGATAGCCAAGCGTTCTGTTGGAAGTATAAGAGCCAGAAGTTTTGTTTGCTTTGTAAATTTCTACTACGTATATAGTTTCATAAATGTTGGTCCAAGGTTCCGACTTGTGGTCATTCTTTAAAAAATTTCCGCCAACTTTAATTTTGTTTTCATACTTCGACATTCTTATCATTACGGAACTAAAATATACTTTTTTTTCTGCCTGATCACTATGCTTGCTTGTGAGTCAAAGTTACCTTAAATAAATTAAATGAAATTCAATTCATGCAAGTATTTCTATTCATTTATCTTGGTCGACTTAACTTCTACAAGATACTGAAGCGTAGCATTTCAGTTTGCGGTCCACTTTTTTTTTTTTTTTTTTTTTTTTATCTTAGTCTGATCAAATTTAATTTAGCGGAAATTCACGAAAATTTTTCAGCTATTGATTTGAGGGTATATTTTTCATAGTAAACCTGGTAGAATGACATTTTTGTTCCAGATATTTAACATTTATGTTATTAATTATAAAAATACATAAAATGTGATAGCGTAGAATGCAAGTGGCGGCGGTATAATCCCGACAAGGCTCGGAAAGGGTTAATAGGAAGAATATTAGAGACGGAATGGAAGAAACTAGTGAAATAGATCTGTATTCAGACTTGAAATCAGATTATTAATAAGGAGATGTAGATTTTACAAACAAAGCATCGGAAATGTTGTTTTTATTTCTTTTTGTTTAAGATGCGTTAATTTAAAAGACAAGGAAACGAGATGTAATGTTCCGTTTTTATATAATTTAATCCGCGTAAGAAGTAAAAAAGATACAAGTACACATGTTGAGAAACAAAGGGATGTAAGTGGAAACAAGGTGTCATTTAAAATGATTCAAATTTTACACAGAGACCAGAAAAGTTTCACTTTATAACCCTATTTTACATACAGACGCATAAATATATATCCAGATTTAATAATGTGTCACAGTATGGACCTTTGAGTAGCGTTACTATTTGCAAGCATGGTAGATACTGGTAGTAATACACAGTGATTTAATCATAACTAATATTCTGATGTATTAACTACTCCCTAAAACGTATGTTTGAAAATGTTTACCGTGCACTTTCTAATTTACGTATGTTTGTTACATTGATTTTGCGTATGAAATCCCGGATGAACATTTCCCTCGAAGATGGATAGAACGTGACGGCCCAATCACCTGGTCCCCGCGCTCTCCTGATATCACTCCACTCGATTTCTTCCTGTAGGTATATAATATCAATGATTGTGTATACTAAACCGTTCTGGAGTTTTTCGTAGATTATCTTAAATTAGTGACCGTGGGTTTGTGGAGGTGCGGTGTAAGGTTAGATGCGGTCATTTATCTTTACATTTTCCGTTCTCATATTCCGAACTCGATGCCGACGTGTTCGGAAGAACGTGCTGTGAACGTGCGTGTAACGTTTCTAATTTGTTTTTCAAGTGTTGCACTTCTGGATTTCAGCTGGAGCGGAAGCCATCCAGTTTTAAGTTTTGTCACCTGTGTTACATAAAAGTGAATTCATAAATAACGTGGTGAGTATAGTGATTGTTATTATTGGAATTTTACCATAAGTATGACATTTTATATTTCAGTTATGTCCTGTGATATGAAGTTACCACCGGGAAGGGCGTAAGCCATAATGCTGTTACCGCCCATACAATTCATTTTATCTTATCTTAGTGTCCGCTTTCATTGCGAGGAAAATTACCGCATATAGTAAGCACCAATATGGTAACGTTTGGATTACGGGCGCACTCATAAGGACATAGGCTACCAGCGGGCCAATTGAGCTGGACCCTATACCTTTCTCACTCCGAGGCAAGCCTCATTCACTCTAACATTTTCTAGTTCCTCTGTGTGTAACAAAGCTTTGTGAAGAGTTAGTTTAGGAGTTGTTACACTTTTTTTTTCACCAGAAGTTATAGCGTTCTACAAGTTCGTCCATTACCGAAGCAAGTCCGTGACTTACTACAGGACTGCGGGGTCTAATCCTATAGAGTGAACACTGCTTAGAGCCTATGCAATATTCTAATCTTCGTACCCCCCCCCCCTGTACTTTTCTATTTTCAATTGAAGCATTAGAATATTGATTAATATTGAAAAAATATGCTCTCTGATAGCGATCAATATCGATCTCCGATAGCAATCAATATCGATCTCCGACAGCGATTATTATCGATCTCCGATATTGATCATTATCTATCTCCGGTAGTGATCAATATCGATCTCCGGTAGTGATCATTATCGACCTCCCATAGCGATCAATATCAATCTCCGATAGCGATCAATATCGATCTTCGGTAGTCATCAATATCGATCTCCGGTAGTGATCATTAACGATCTCCGATATTGATTATTATCGATCTCCGATAACGATCAATATCGATCTCCGATAGTGATCATTATCGATCTCCGATAACGATCAATATCGATCTCCGACAGCGATTATTATCGATCTCCGATATTGATCATTATCTATCTCCGATAATGATAATATATCGATCTCCGATAACGATGAATATCGATCTCCCATAGTGATCAATATCGATCCCCGATAGCAATCACTATCGATCTCCGACACCGATTATTATCGATCTCCGATAACGATCAATATCGATCTCCGACACCGATTATTATCGATCTCCGATATTGGTCATTAACGATCTCCGATATTGATTATTATCGATCTCCGATAGTGATCATTATCGATCTCCGGTAGTGATCAATATCGATCTCCGGTAGTGATCATTATCGACCTCCGATAGCGATCAATATCAATCTCCGATATTGATCATTATCTATCTCCGATAATGATAAATATCAATCTCCCATAGTGATCAATATCGATCTCCGATAGTGATCATTATCGATCTCCGATAACGATCAATATCGATCTCCGATAGCGATTATTATCGATCTCCGATATTGATCATTATCTATCTCCGATAATGATAAATATCGATCTCCGATAGCGATCAATATCAATCTCCCATAGTGATCAATATCGATCCCCGATAGCGATTATTATCGATCTCCGATATTGATTATTATCTATCTCTGATAACGATCAATATCGATCTCCGATAGTGATCATTATCGATCTCCGATAGTGAGCAATATCGATCTTCGTTGGCGACCAATATCGATTTCCAATTCCGATCGATATCTATCTCTGATAATCGGTCAGATGTTTCCCATTCGTTATTTATCGATCTTGGATAACAACCTCGATCAATATCACAATCATCCGTTATTCATATCTCCCAATATCGATGTGCTGCTGTGGTCGTTTCGAAGTTTGAAATTAAAACTACTGAACCATTACGACTGGGTGAATATCTTTTGTACTTTGGTGAACGGGGAAGTAAGCATTTGTAAACTGAAAGCTTTTCGTTTTGTTCGTGTTCATCGTGTAAAATATTTCAAAATATTTAACGAAGTCCGACAGTGATTTTACTCTGGAATGGTTTATATAATAAGTCCAGAAATCTAAGACAAGGTGATAGCAGTAATTGCCCTATGTAATAATGAGTTAAATACAGGTTCACTACTTAAGAGAACAATGTTATCTGGCACTTTACTATTGAAATTGTACACGGTTTGAATGAGGAAACGCTATGTAGTATAGGTACAGAGCCTGGGAGGGGTGATTAGTATGAGTGGATCGAAAAGGAACATTGGAACTGGGCTAAAAGATGATTCAATCTTGAAATAAACTTGGCCATGCCGCTGACTAACGCTCAAGGTATTAAAGTTTAAAAGTCTCCAAGTAAGAACTGTAAATGGTATATTTTTTACTCGCGGGGCATGCACGTTCGAGTCAAATGACAGTATAGAAACTAGATGAAGTCTCTGACCGCAACCTTTTTTTAGCGTGACGTCGAAAGAGTCCTCGTCGATGGACGACAACCCTGAAATGTGCAACAGGCTTAGATTTGCTGGTCCAGCCCCAAATATAATAAATAAAAAATAGAAAACTTTTTCACAAACATAGCTACTTTTCATTTAAAAAATAAAAAAATAATTTTGTTTATGCATGACTAAAAAGAAAAGCATGAGCCGCGCGCTCTCTCATATACTGTCACTTCATAAATTCTTCAATTGATGCTTCTATGCATTTCTTTTTAGTCATGCATGAACAAAATTACTTTTTTACTTTTAGTATGAATTCTATTATGATGTTTTTTTTAAAGAAAAGTATGTTTTCATAGTTATTTTTTCGAGTTATTTTGGTGTTCGAATATTTTTTAATCCTAAAGTTTTCTGCAACCAGTCAAACACAACATCGTTGTGGGCTAGTATTTATCTTTGGATAAAGAAGTTCTTACTAAAAATGCTTTTAATATATATATATATAATAAAGAAATATTGAAAGTGACAATGGAATATCGTATTGTCATCCGACTTACGTCGTTGTGCAGAATATTATCATTATGACGTCGGTAATTAAGTTAAACTTAAGTTGCAAGATTTGAAGATATTTTAGACCATTGTAAATTAAAGAAAAGTATTTTTAAAAATAGTAAAACATGTTTTTAAAGACATACTTTTCTCCAACAATTCATACTAAAAAGTAAAAAAAATAATTCTGTTTATGCATGGCTAAAAAGAAAAGCATGGGGAGCGCTTTTATATACAGTCACTTTATAAATTCTTGAATTGGCGCGCCACATGTTTTTCTTTTTAGTCATGCATAAACAACATTATTTTTTACTTTTTAGCACCAATTGTTTAAGAAAAGTATGTCTTTAAACAGATTTTTATTATTTTTTCCGAGTTATTTCGGTGTTCGCATACTTTTTCTCAAGTTAATGTTTTGTGACCCAAATCCTAAAGTGTTCTGCAACCAGTGAAAACACAACATCGTTGCAGGCTAGTATTTACTTTAGGATAAAGAAGTCCATATTAAAATATGCTTTTAAAATAAATAATTATATAGAAATGTATGAAAGTAACAATGGAATATTGTATTTTCACCCGACTTACGTCACTGTGCAAATTTTCATCATTGTATGACGTCGGGAAATGGGTTAAATTAATGTTGCAAGATTTTAGAACACCAAGAACCATTGTCAACTAAAGAAAAGAATGTAAAAAGGTTAGTAAAATTTCTAATTGTAGTTCCTTTTTGGTAACTAACGATGTCAGTCGTAAACTGTCAGTCGTATCTGAACTCTACAACAACCCAGGTGTCAGCCAGGACTCGAACCCAAGTTTGGGGAAGCGTTGAACTACGTTACCAGCGCGGTAGATTCTAACTTTGTCGACAGGCTGAACGTCCCGTGGTTTAAATTAATTACTACTTTATTCAATAAACTGTCCATTAATATTACATAAAAAAATGATACTTTAAAACTACTGATGTTTGGTAAAAGGCAGTCTAAAACTTTATTTGAAACCCGGAAACTTTGCATAACGTAATAGTGTTATCATAAATAGGAAGAAATTCTCCCTGCTTGATAAGTTGAAGCACCAAGTTACAAGATAGTTACGAAGAACGCGTGTCAAATTCAATGCGTAAAATTTAGTTGTTAAGCGAGGACTCACGGGAAAAGCAAGGCAGAAATTAATTATTCTACACGACTTTGGTTGTACTCGCGCGTTTATTAGCTGCCGCTATCGTTGAAAAAAGAACCAACATTACGCCTTTTCTTTCTTCTTTTTATGAAGATTAAAAACGACTACGTGATTAATCTTACTGTTGAGTGTTTTGATTACAAACGCCTTGTTCTCCATTTTGTCTCGCTGGAACATAGTTTAAGGTCGAATTTTTAAGCGTTATTTAGCCTTGACAGCGAAGGCTACAACACCTGGTCAAGATTCCGCCTGCCAAGTATAACTATTTCGTCATGTAGTGTTCATGCATTTCAATATTAGCCAGTTACCTGAGCATATTATTAGAAAAAAAACTTTTCATGTATTTCCATTTTTTATTTGAAATTTAATTATGACTTGTGTGATATGTGCCTTCAATGGTTCTTGCATAGTTTTTTTCTCACTAGCAAAAATATATTTTATATACAATGTTTATTTTAAAGCGGCGTTAACCTTGAGGTAATTGTTAAGAAATTATGTACTTCTCCAAGCAGGAAATGTCCAGTATCTAAGGTTCATTATCTGATGTCACACTGATATGATTTATAAGTACTTTAGCTTCGGGGACCTTTACCATATATAAATGTGGGGGCGTTACTCATTTGATGGTCGCTTGGTTCTCAAGATCGATGGCCAGCAACATTGAAATTACATTCATCAGAATGCAGGTAAAAATAAAAAAAACAGGTTCAAACGAATGCATAACTTTCTCGTCATGAACTGCTCGCTCTAAGAAATTAAGGACCAATTTGCCCACCCTTTTTGTAGCCAAGCTAATTTTGAGACATAACTTTCTGGGTACAGTTATGAATTAGTGTTTACCATTGACCTTAAATCAGTCGATAAAGAAGTAAAGCTTCAAACAAACTACAATTTGTACACTGCTAAAAAATTTCAGTCTTTTTCTGAAGAACGTTAGGCAATTGGCAGCATGGAACGTTAATAATGAAATTAAGAACCCTTCAACAAGAAAGTGATTTATCAAAAATTATGGAATCTCAATCGAAAAGATTAGTTTTTCAACGAAACATTCGCTTTGGGTAGGAAATGTGAACATTTTAGATGGGATTCCGATACGATGGCATTTTACGGATGTAATTTACTCTTCAAACTTGAAAGGACGATTTTTGATCTTTTTAAAGTGGTTCACAATGTATCTTGGTTACTAGTGAAGTTTGTTTTTAGCCATTTGTTACCGCGGAGGTTACGGAAAGACGAAGCCACCGAGCGGCCATGGCTCAGCGGTAGAGCATTGACTTAGTATTCAGGAAGTCGTGGGTTTAATCCCAGCGGCCCACCATCCTTGACTGAGGTTTTCCCTCAGCCACACCAGGCAAATCCACGGATGCTACCGTCAACTTAGGCCCTGTCCGAAACCTTCCCGCATCCTTTCCCCTCCCTATTCCTGTCTGAGCCTTAGATGCCTAAAGGCCATAAATATGCTCTAAAAGTGTGGTCCCTCTTTCCGCTCTCGTGAGATTAAATATTCCGCACCTCCCAATTTAGTGAGTAGAAATGTCTTTATTCTTCAGATTAAAATGTTGATTATTATTGGATTTTGTATTATTATGAATTGGACTGTAATTCACACATTAAAAAATAATGAAATGTATTCATTCAAAATTATTTTCGTGTATTACAGCAAAAGAGTTGAAAGACAAAGATATCCAGACGCTTTTATTTTAGAATTCTTTGTCTAAATATTCTCAGAACCCGAAAAATTTATTTTCTTCAGAAACATAACTAAAGATTTTCGTGCCTGGTTTCCACGACATTTTACAGGAAATTAGCTAAAAATATTTCACAGTGTGATTTTTTTTTTTTTTTTTTTGAGTGCTGTGGTCTTGTGATCTGGCAGTGATGAGGCATTCAAGTTTTATTCCTTATACTGGCCATGATGGCTTAAATTTGTCAGTTTCACGAGCTGAATTGCCCATTGTGCTGTACCAAGACTTAGGCTCTTGGCGTAACCGTCCTATTCCATTCCCCAAAATAATGTTAGAAATTATTGAGCATTAAGCTCTTTCAAACAAAATGATAATTAATCCCAATTTCTCTCCAAAACTTTGTAAGGAAACCTTTTACACTTATTTCTTGTACACTATTGTTCCACCCCTAAAAAAAAAGAAGAAGAAGGCAGTTAAATTATCTATGATTAAATGCTTTATTTTAATGCTCTAACCCAGTGTTTCCCAACCTGGGGTCCGTGACAAACATGTAAGGGGGCCGCATTAGTTTGACGTGTTAGGAGAATTTACTTCCAGATATTATTGAGATTTAATTTTATAAAATAATTATATCCAACAAATCTATACATGAGAGCCAGAACCGCATAAGTCCAATTTTGTCGAAAACGTGATTAATGCAGTTTTGGAAGCCTCACATAATGGTGTCATGATTCTTGTTGTAAATATCTTAAATAATGTTTTTAAAAAAGTCTGTTATGTGATTTGTCCATTTAGTTTCTATGTGAAAGGAAGTAGTTTTTTTCTTCTTTCTTCTCGACAACAAGGATCTGTGACTTACGCGGTTCTGGCTCTCAGGTACAGAAATAAAAGAAATGAACAACAACATTTAATATTCTGATATAACCATCTATCCTCAAGAAAGATTTACACTAGACGCTTGAGCTAAATGCAAATGGAACTGATAAATTGCAATCAGATGGAAGTACTGATATTTCGGGAAATGCTAATTTGGTAGATTTTGTTTAATATGGAGACAACAACAAAGTTCATGATTTTTTTTTTTTTTTTTTGCTTAGCAAAACACTGTCGTTTCATTCAACTACAGAGGCTTGTTTAACATTATTAATAATTTTACCCTTGAAAATAAACTGGAGTGGGTTAAATGTGTTGGGATTAGTACAGATGGTGCTTGGGGAATGGCAGGCAAACAAAAATTATTTTTGCGCGTGCCCAGGCTGTTACGCTCTCTGCTAAGTGGACGCGCTGCAGCATTCATCGTCAAGCATTGGCTATACATGAAAGATGTTTTCGAATAATCCGTTAAAATAGTGAAAATTATGAAGCATCATACCTCTTTTAACTCCAGAATTTTTGCTGCATTGTGTAACGAGACGGAAAGTGATCATGAACGCTTACTTTCTTTTCATTCTGAGGTACACTGGTTATCTTGTGGAAGAATTCTGACTCGACACTTACTTATTTGTCAGATATGATCTCATTTCTGAATACATTAAATTCAAGTCTCCAGGTTCTAGTTTCCCTTCATTTTCAGTGCAAGACAAAACTGAGGCAAAAATATAAAAGTTTAGGCTCCCTGAGTAGACAATAAGGAATATGATTCCTCTTCCACACTGAACGACTTTCTGTCGACAAGTGAAACAGAGCTCCAAATGAAGGTTTTGGGAGCATGAAGGAGCATTTGCTTTCTTTCGATTCCCAGTTGATAACTTACTTCCCGGTTTTCAACCAGAAAAACAATTGAATGAACAACCCCTTTCTAAACAATGAAAATAAGCTGTGTTACCAAATGAAGGAAGACCAGCTTATTGAGTTATCCTGCGGTTCCTCTTTGAAGATGTTATTTACCAGTTTGTGTTGGCTCGAGTTTGGATGCTCGGTGTTTGTATCCTGATGTTTCGAGAAAGGCAATTCCATATCTGAGGTTTTTCGCGGCTACTTAGTTGTGCGAGTCAACATTTTCCGGACTTGTTTATATGCCAAACAAGTATAGAAAGAAGAACCAGGGCCCTATTACATGAACAGCCTTTACTCTGCACTTTTTCACTTTGCAGAAATTTAAGAATGCGCAATTAATCAATATTTCTACAAGCCTTTCAAAAGTGAAACATTTTCTTGAAACACACTTTGGAAAGCTTACAGAAATATTTATGAAACACACTGATTCTGAACTCTTAAATTTCTGAAAAGTAAAAAGTGCAGAGATCATGAAGTAAAGCCCAGATCTGCGCCTGAAAATCCCTACTTTGGAACCAGACGGGAAAAGCTGAGGACCACAAAACAACACCAGACATCACACTAAGTAAATAAAATCGTTAATTTTATTATTTATTACTATTAATTCGCGACTTGTAATATTGGCAAGAAAACTATATTCAATTGTACTTTCATGAATTGAAATTGTACGTCTTTTTTAGAGATAACGCAGAAAGATCTATTGATATTGTATATATAATTTTTCTTTGGTTGTAGGAGCAGGGGTCCGCAACAAAACTAGTGCTATGGAGCAGACTATCCGCGTTTTCTAATAAATAAAGTTACATG
>JAGDQP010007326.1:16244-39482 GCA_022664845.1 Lepisma saccharinum | reverse complement strand
GAATCTTCGCTCTGGGTTTTCGTTATTAGTAATTTGCATTCTTTACACATGGCGCAGGAGTACTGGAATGCGAAGATGGTTCGTAGGAGTTTACAAATAGTTGGCCAAAAAGTGGCAACAGATTGTAAAAAGAATATAGCTTATTTTACATCAATTTGCCCTACAGCAAGTAAGAAGTTATGGTGTATTCTCGACAGATGGAGATGTTTTCTCACTTCAATGTTTAAGGTGAAAGCTGCGTTTTCGAATGAAGTTCAATTGATTCTGTCTGATCAAGTAATGCGTTATAATGAGCCACTCACTAAATGTGTCATTTGCAGCGGAATATGCATTAATTTTGAAATAGATAGTGGCGCTTCAGTTAGCGTAGCGGGATATAAAACATATTTACAATGTTTTAGTCATTTACCGTTACAACATTCAGCATGTACTTTAACCAGTGCTACGAATACATATTTGACAGTCTTGGGAGAAGTTTTGCTACAAGTAGAAATAGGAGCTTCGTCCAAAACTCTACCATTAGTAATTGTTCAAGATGAGTTTCGTAGTCCAATTTTAGGGAGAATTTGGTTGGATACTTTATGGCCACATTGGAGACAGGCAATATTTATAAATGCGAATCTAAAAGGACAAGAAGTGTTGGGCGTATCTAAAGTTAAGCGCTCAGAAATGATAAACATGCTGTTGAATAATTACAGTGATGTTTTTACAGGGGATATTATAAATCCTATTGTGGGTTACTCAGTACACTTGCCAGTAAAAGAAGGAGCAATTCCTATTTTTAGGAAATCTTATGATATTCCTTTCCATCTTCGCGAGGCTGTCAAAAATGAACTTGATAAACTTCAAAAACAAGGAGTATTAGTATCAGTTGATAGCACAGATTGGGCCACGCCACTTGTTGTAGTAAAGAAAAAAAATAATGATATACGCTTATGTTTAGACCTGAAACAAACTCTAAATAAAGTTACAGAAAAAGTTATCTATCCCCTGCCTAAAATAGAGGACATTTTGAACTCACTCAATGGAGCACGGTCCTTCACGATTTTAGATTTGCGACAGGCATACTTACAATTAAAAGTTCATCCGAGTTCACAACATTTTTTAGGGGTTAGCACGCCTTGGGGTGTATTCAGACAAACCCGTTTAGCTTTTGGTCTAAGCTGTGCCGCGCAAATATTCCAGCGTTTTATAGAGGAGATTACCAGAGGAATTCCTGGAGTGATCAGTTATTTGGATGATGTCTTAATTTAGGCACAGGATGATCAAGAATGTTTTAGTAGAGTGAAAACAGTATTAGACAGATTCCAAAAAGCTAATGTCAAAGTGCGTAAAGAGAAATGTCAATTTTTTTTAGATAAAATCACTTATTTGGGACATGAAATTTCAGCGGATGGAATTAATATTGCGCCTGGCAAATTGCGTCCTATATTGCAATCTCCTATCCCAACTAATGTGCATCAGTTAAAGTCATTCTTAGGGATGGTTGCGTTTTATCATAGGCATGTTCCCTTGTTGTCAGCCAAGCTACCTTCCCTGTATAACTTGTTAAAAAAGAATGTACACTGGGAATGGACAGAATTGCATAGTAAGGAATTCAATAATGTAAAGCAGTTGTTGGGCAAAGCACAAATACTTCATCCTTTCAACCCTGAAGCTGATATAATCATTATAACAGATGCCTGTCAAGATGGCGTTGGAGCTGTATTGTGCAATCAAGTTAACGGAAAGTTAGTGACAGTATCGTGTGCATCTGCAACATTAACAGCGGCCGAAAGGGCGTACGCTCAATTTGAGCGTGAAGCGCTCGGAGTCATCTTTGCATTGCGTAAATTCCATAAATTCGTATATGGGCGTTCTTTTAAAATTTTAACAGATTCATTACCTGTTAAGCTGATTTTTGATGGAAAAGGCATGCCTAATACTGTGGCTCCCAGGTTGCAGAGATGGGCTCTATTCATGGCATCGTACGATTATCAGATAGTTTATTCTAAACGTGTAGAGTTGGCAGATTTTCTTTCAAGATTGCCTATTGATGAAGAGACAGGGGACAGCGACATGTCACAGCAGTATGTACAGCAAATAGCTGAAGGACCTATTTTATTGAGACAAGTGCAAGAAATGACGGCTCAGGATAAATTATTGCAACAAGTAATGGAATGGGTCAAGTTAGGGTGGCCTAAGCAATTAAAGTCTGAATACGATACACCGGAAATGAAAGTTTTTTTTGCAAAAAGGTATCATTTGACGGTACAAGATGATTGTCTTTGGTTTGGTATTCGTATAGTGATTCCGAGGAAGTTGAGACTAGAGTATCTAAGATTGATTCACAAGCAACATATAGGTGTTCATAAGATTATGAATTATGTGAAGCATGTAGTGTGGTGGCCCCAAATTGAGCAAGAAGTAACTTCATTTGTAAATAATTGTAAACCCTGTTGTTCAATGAAAAATAACCCTCCAGCCAGAAATTTTAAATCTTGGCCGCGTTCGTCACGACCTTTTGAGAGAATGCATTTCGATTATGGAGACTGGAAAGGATTCACGTTTTTGGTGTCGGTTGACAGTTACTCTAATTTATTGGATGCATGGTTAGTTAAGTCTACGGGAACTGAAGAAGCCTGTAACAGACTAAAGGCTTTATTTAGACTATATGGATATCCATCTGTCTTGGTTACGGATAATGGACCTCCCTTTGCAGGTCAGTTGTTTGAGAGGTTTTGTGAATTACGGGGTATAAAACTTATACATTCGCCTCCTTATAATCCACCCAGTAATGGCTTAGCTGAAAAGGGAGTTCAAATAATAAAAAGTGCATTAAATAAAAAAATGCTGGAGCATGGTAAATTCAATAGCGGACTAGTACAAGAGTAGCTTTCAGATATTCTATATTCCTTAAGGTGTATGCCCACCAGGGGTACCGATAAGTCACCAAATGATTATTTGTTCACGTATGAGCCCAGAACAGACTTTTCGTTACTAAAACTCAAAGGTTACGAGCAATCTAAACAATTTAATGAGATACAGGGCACAAATGGAGCAGAGGTATGGGTTCGCAATTATAGAAATAGTGTCCCTAAGTTTATTCAAGGTAGATTATTGAAACAACTGGGTTTTAATACTTATTTAGTACAAGTACAAGGAAGAAACAGGGTGTATCATAAGCATCAAATGTGGTTCAATAATAAAAGAGGACAGCATCTTCCACAGGATTTCAATAATAATCAGAGTGTTCTAAATAAAAATCAAAACCATGCCAATGGTCTACGTAATCTTAATGGTTGGTTAGATATGAGTATAGGTCAAGAGCAACAGACTAGAAACCAGCTACATGTGGCGGCAAATACCAGTAGACCACATAGGAACATCAGAAGACCTGCTTGGTTACAGGAGTTCGTTACTTAAAGAGGAAGATACTTGGTTTCATCAGAGATGGAGGGGAGAGGATGCTATGGAGCAGACTATCCGCGTTTTCTAATAAATAAAGTTACATGGAACAAAACGCTTTTATAGGGACAGCATGTCTTGTTCCTTTCCTTTTTTGTATGTGGTAAATAAGACAATGGTTTATTGTCTTATTATGCCTTTTCTTAAGGAGTAGGTTGCTGTGCTTAATGTGTTGATGTTCGCAACCTTGATATAAGTGTTTAGACTAAAGGATTATGGTATTTAGTCGAATATATGGTAAATAGAACATATGAGATGTGTAATGATGAGAAACCTTTTGTATGTGTAACAATAGTATCTCTCTTGGTTTGGTTTTGTAGCCACGACTGTAAACATAACAGATTAGAGTATACATCTTTGTATAGAATCTTCGCTCTGGGTTTTCGTTATTAGTAATTTGCATTCTTTACAACTAGTAAGAGATCAAGGGGTCCGCAGCCTTAAAAATGTTGGGAAACACTGCTCTAACCCTTGTGAATGAGTGGTTACGCCAGCTGCCTTGTAATCAAGGAGATTATGGTTCAATTCCCGGTGGGGACAGCAGTGGTTCGGAGTCCACGTTTTATTGTCAGTCTCGTCTTCAGTACTTCATCTTCATGCGAAGGACGGCAATGACAAACCACCATCGATTCACCTTGTCCAGGGACCTTCGGGTCAGGGCCTGTTTTCGGGCAGCTTCATCATCATTGCAGTTTACTGGCGGTTGTTGTAGGGATGCATTGTTGAGAACAAGGAATATGTCCTTATGTTTGGCATGAAAAAGAAAACGATGGTCATAATATTTCATTAACCAGATCAAGGAGTAAAGAATAATAGTCTCTTGAACTGAAAACAAGACCAGATTTAATGAAAGAATATAAAATGAGTTAACTCACATAGACAAGATACGCTTGTCAATTAAAGTTGACGACAGGTTAGGACTTAATCTTCACGTCAAAAAAGCCTCTCCGTACCTGTCCCCCAGATTGATCAAGATGTTTAATTACCGTAGAAGGTGACTAATTGCATTTTAGAAACTTTCCTCCCAAGTGCTGACTCCGCCCAGCTTCTGTTTCTGCGAACACCCGCTCTCCATTAAAGATGATCAAGTTAGAGGCGAAGAAAAGACTTCCCTCAGCAGCCTAGCCTTGTCGACAGACGAAGTTCAACCAAGTCCTTTACGAACTGAAGGCAAGAGAACTTTTGAAAAGAACCCCTTTTGCCCCCGACGTGATAATGACACTTTTGTCTTCTAGGTGCCAGCAATGTTCTTGGTAATATGTAACCATAAAGGATAAAAGTTTTCTTTTTCGGTAAAATAGAAGAGGAACCTTCAATTCAATTGCAACTCAAAGGATAAATTTGGGTCTTTGAGTGCAGGAGGGATACTCCGAAGAAGTGAGGAAGAACTTCCTTTCAATCTGAATAATAGTATTCTCTTAATTACTGAGAAAAAATTCGTGGACGAAGGTAAGATCGATTCACCTCGAAGGACTCTGGCCATTTCACGCCTACTATAATAGAAATGGTGGCACTATAAAACACTCTTGTTCTCACAGGATAACAAAGTGCACTTGTTGTACACTGAAAATGATTCAACTTATTCACTCTTCTAATTGCTTTTCACCGCCGAGTATTATTTGGACAACTTCACCAAAGTAAGTGTTTAAGGTAGCTGAAAGCTCAAAACAAATTGGCTACAGTAGGCATAAATCCTGCTGGCCTCGGCGGCTGCAGTTCATTTGAACATAATACACACAATATGTATAAGTATGATGCATCCAAAGTTAACCGTTTGAAATAAAGAAGTAAAGCTCTTTCTCAAGTAGGACTGAAAGATTTTGCGTTGTTCTATGAGAATCATTAGGGCGCTGACCTGAATAAGGGATACTTTTGGTGTTCCGGACTGCCCCCAAAGTAGGTGACCCGGTCCGAAACTTGACCCGAATAACCCGACTGACCCGGTCTTGACCCAAATGACACAACAGACTCGGTAACCCGGTCTTAACTCGGTAACCAGCCTAACTTGCTGATCCGGGGACTCGATGATCGAATCTTAACCCAATTGACCCAGTGACACAATCTAGACCCAACGATTCTTTATTGACTCGATTTAATATGATCATGTTCTTGTGGCTTGAATGAATCAGTAGTTTCGTTTGAGACGTTCACAAATTCTTTCAGAAGAACCCTTCCGAGGGGAGAGTCATTTGCACACCTCCGGGAATACCTTTGTTCTTTCCGGGAAATAAGACTTTTACCATATGTTCTTACTATTGTTAAAAACTTTTGGGCGTCTTATTCTCCCCCTCCCCCGTTCCTGGTCTCATCTGATAGAAACACTGTTATAAGGAAGGGATTAAAAACCCTGGTCTGAACTTTAGGTCATCGGGTCGAAATCTGGTCAGAGGGTCAGGCCGGGGACCAAGCATAGACCGGTTTAGACCCTGTACAAAATTTTACCCGAATGATCCGATTGACCCATTTCAGCTCTGTTAGGGTGTGCATGCGCAAAAAGAGAAAAATATTTTATCGTTAGACCAGTGCTGATCAAATGTTTGCAGCCGCCATCTTGATAGTTTATTTGATTTTGAACTTTATTTATGGCCTTTATGCATAAGGTCGTGATAGGGGAGGGGAAAGGATGTCAATATGTGTCGTCCAGGGTCTAAGTTAAAGGTGCAATCCCAGTATTTGCCTTGTATGACTGAGGAAAAACATCAGTCAGGATGATCGGCCGCTGGAATTGAACCCACGACATCCCGAATGCTAATACAACGCTCTACGGCCGCGAAACTTGATAAACTGCCTCCTGGAATGTGATCGCAGCGACGGCAGCTACCTCACAAATCATGTCACAAACACGATTTTCAAAACATGAACACTCCTTGTTAACAACTGTGAGTGCAAATGCCTGCACCGCTAGTTTCTGTAAATACTTTCAGATATACCATAGCACGTATTCAATTCAATTGAATACGCAAACTGGTTGCCTATCTATTTCAAATTTAAAAGGTTCTGATTCAGTTAGCACACTCTGTATTATCATTTATACTGCGTTTACATTTCAATGTAATATGGCTTGAAAACGATCACTTCATACGGCAACCACTGCGGATTCCACAAACTCGAGCAATCACTGCAGTGTAATATGTATGTAACGGAACCGTAAGTTCATAGAGTAACATCTTGCCGTAAATATCTATATGCATATTAAATGCAGCCGAAAAATATTTTTTCACGTCCGCCATCTTTGTGTATGAGTTTCTTGTTAAGTGCCATGTGACACTAAGCTCTAGTTTAAAAGTTAGTGTGGTTTAATAAGCGTTGGATCGAAATAAGTTCTGAAATTGAAGGGCACTTAAAAAAAATGAGACATTTAGGAGAAAATTCAGAACACCGGGTCATTTTATCACAAAAAAGGACCTTCCCGGGTAAACGGTAATGGGCACTCTAATTAGAAGCGACTAATTTGTGGGAAAAGTCGTGGGAGTAATGTAATCGATGGCCATTCCGTTAATGAGAAAAGTATTTAGACAAAGCATTCATTCTCTATGCAGTAGTGTTCTGATAAAGAATTATAAATGGTAATTTGGTTCAGTTAGTGTTCGATTTGTGCTCAGAACTCACTTTTAATTGTTTACATTTTTAGTCAACAATATCCGAGTGACGTCTCTGTCACCATAATACTGTATTAACTAATTATATTCTTCTTCTAGTAATTTCTATTGCGTTTGTAACGTAACACACCTAACAATTTTTTTGTAGTCACAACTAGACTATTGCTGTCTCTATAACCAACAATACAATATAGTGCCCGCAGACATAGTATTTTTTCGGTATTTCTCTACACCTTTGATTAAACCCTGCTAACAATGTGTAGTATCTTTTCCTTTTGCACTTTTTAAATGAAAAGACCTCATTTAAAACCAAATCAATTCCGATTTAACTATTATCATTATTCTAATAATTATTTATTCTCTGCGTAAGGAGATTTTGGGCGATCATCGCTTTCTATGTTAAGGTTCATTAGAATCAAGCCATTGGTTACATTAAGCTTTTAGAAGTGCTTCATAATGTTGGAGAAAGGCGCGGAGAGAAATAAAGAAAAGAGACGAAAAAAAAGCCAATCAATTTTTTTCATGAATAATTTAACCAATCAGCAGCGCATTTGAGCGGAATCAATCAGAACATGGACTGAATTTGAAGTCAATCAATAACTAGATTCAATTAATTAGTCCAAACCATCGGATGATCTCTTTAGCGGCAAATTGAGTCCACCACACTCTCTCAAATCAGGAAATTTTAGTCTGGATAAAGAGTTCCAACAAATAAGTGCTCTCTTTCTTCTTTCTTCCTTTTAAAAAAGAAGAGAAAGAAGAAGAAAGTAGAATATAAACACGAGAAAAGTGGCATTAAAGTTGACGTCCCTTCTGGGGAGTAACACATCTCAAGTCAGTGATTGTATTAGACCGACTTTCCATGCATGCGCTGCGAGCGTGCTTTGCTTGCGATTTGTCTGAGCAGCCAATTGATATACGTGTTTAAGCATTTTTATCAGCTAGCATAGAAATCACAAGCACAATATGCGGCTAGCGAGAGTATGAAAAGCCGGTCTTATTTTTTCTTGCGTTAAACGTGATGTAGGCCTATATCTCACATGATAAAAACAAAAGCATCTAGCCTGACTTAACATAACCTTTATCCGTAAAGTTGGTGAAGTATTAAGAAATGCCGACCAAGACGAGGATTTAGGTCGGACCGTCGCGTCGTCGAGGATAGACGAGACCTCGACTAGTAGTCGGGAAATAGACCGACCAAATGCCGCCGTTGGACTTACGTCGCCTGACTTGCTGTGTAAATAAATATATGGCTTATTAATTACAGTGTCTCCCTGAAATAATGGCGCCAACTTCGGGAGGTCGTTATTTACATCTAAACAAAGGAAACGTTTCTTTGAAGACATTTCGAAGCATGTGTAGTTTTGGGAGCTATAGGATCTCAGAATTTCGCAGCATCGTCAGAAATGACGTCATACTTCGATACATAATGAGATAAACAGTATCGGCTTAGCAAATCACAATTGAAAGTATCCAATACACCGGATTTCTGATTTCTTGTCTGTGCTGGCAATAGTAATCCCAACTGCTTGATTAACGAAGGCTGTTAAGACAAAATTATTTTAATCCCTCGAAACGATCGACAACTACCTGTCGAGTGTCGACGACGTACTCTCCAAACGACATGCATCAATATTGTCAAAATGAAATACGTCCACGTTAGAAATAATAACCTCTTTACAAAGATTTAGCCGCAAAACTATTGGAAATTATGGAATGCGACTCATCCAAGGTCGAATTGCATGTAGATTAATTAGGTTTGATCGAAATCGCGGACATTTTACACTTTTGTTTCGTTTGTACGGTAGAAAGTAGCGTATTTTCTCGCGGTCGTGTGGTTGTTAAGAGAGGTTCCCTTTAGTAGGGGGATAAGTTTATTTACTTTGTTTTAGATAATTTCCTTCAATTGAAGTTGTTTCATTGTAATCATGTCCATTGTACTTTTTAACTTCTTGGCAAAAATGTAAAAAAAAAAAAGTTAAAAGCGGAAGGCATGTGAAGTGATTACAATGGACCGGAACTACAAATTTTAGCATGAATGTAAGATCGAAAATAATACTATTTTACAAACTAGCAGTGGTCGACAGATTTTACAATACAATCTATTAGCACAGCGAAGTGATGTAATTTTAGCTACTGAAAAATAATGTTCTTTACTTAAGTAATAAGTTCGTTTTACCATTTCTAACGTGATTTACTATTTCTTGTTGGTTTGTATATGTTGGTGGTCCTAAAAAAAGGGGGATACTCCGTTTTAAAAAATAGTAAAAGAAATTAGAATTACATTATGTTCACAATGTCAATGATCAATCTTGAGCGATGTCGATGCCCGATATTGAGCAATGTCGATGATCGATGTCAAACGATATCGTTGACCGCTATTGGCCAAGATGTTTTCCATCCATATGGGGCACATGTCGTTGAACAATATCGATCGATGTCGTGAAATCCAATATCCCCATATCGGCCGACGTGAATGTGCCACTTGGGGAATCCCGGTCATGGAAGTTGTCAATTTTTCTGTGTTAATTTCAATATTTACTTAACACAAGGCTCTCGTGGAAAAAGAAAAGGAATTACATCTATCTGAAATATTATTAGTAGCTCCACGTAACTGCTCACCTGTATACGTACACTGTGTTCACAATGGTTGGGTGTGTTGGGGTAGGATTCGGTTTGCAGCTACTTCTACGTCGTGATTCCTGAGTAGTCCACGGATGAACTAGTTAAGAGTGTCAAACATCGCCAGAATGTACCTGGAATAATTCGCAATTTACTCCAGTTGGCAAATAACTTCCTCAAGAAACCATCAATTTTGAGTTATTTCTACCACATTTTGCCGTCTTTAGCAGAGTTTTAAAGCGTTTTTGGCATCTGTTTTTACGTGGTCTAACACTACAATGATAGTAGAAATAACGAGTAAGATTATCAATAGGCTTGGGAAAACAACTTTTGCTTTTGATGAAAATAGTCCAATTTTGTCGAAAATTCGAAACTTCAACCCAATAGAAGGACAAAATTGTAGAAGAAAAATAAACAAAAAGAGTCTTCTTTCGGCTCATCTTGGACAGCCTTTGACAGCTACCGAGATTATGTTTTTTTTTTTTTTAAACGTGATTTCGAGCCACCCTAATGTAGAAATATACGAACTGAAACTAATGAATAAATGAATACGACATTATTTTAAAGATCCTTTAACTCTGAATTCAAGAGTAGCTTTTTTTTCTGTTACGGTATTAGATGTTTGACGCTAGAACGTCAAACATAGGTTTTAAATAATAATCCAGAACAAAGATTTGAAAGGGAGACTGGAAGCTTTTGGAGGAAGTTTCACTTTTCTGTATATTCGATTCCCGATTTTCTAAGGTAGTTATTTTACCACTCCTAAGCGTAGTTTATTTTATGATACGTGCTGTACATAATGAACTAACAACAATCTTTTAAGATAATAATATGTAAGAAATAAACATATTTCTTCTTACGTATCCATATAAATTTTTCTTCTTCATTTAGGATCAAACGACGTTGGCAACGTGGTGTTTTGCGTTTATACTGATATATCTAGTCATAACTTGTCGGTTATCAAGAAAGATTATGTAGGCATTTATTTGTTGGAAAATCACCGATGATTCATTTGGCTCCGACCGGTTCTTTTCTTTAAAGCAAGTGATTTTTTTTTCTTTTATTCTGGAAGAATAACAAAAACTCGTTTTCCTTCTGCCTCCGTCCTATTCTGATGATTACAAATTGTCTTGTATAGTTTTATTTGTTCAACACTTTTGATATGAACTAATGGAGTTTCATTTCTTCTTTAATAGCATTTTAATCGGTAATTTAGGTTGTTGTTCTGTACAAATAATGAATTCAATAATAAATAACGATATTTGTACGGTGAAAATAATCTGTTTTGGCCAGACTCTTTATTCTGAAAATAAGGTTTTCTATCATTGCTGATTACATTAAAACTTGAAATATTTCATGTCAGGGTTAAAGAGCACGACTATCTCTGAACGTCAAGCCGTTTATCATTGTCAACCGGCCAATCATTGCATTGCTTGCGATTTGGGTGAATAGCTAATTGAAATACGTCTTACACGTAGAATACGTAACAAAGCACGTATTTCAATTGGCTACTCACCCTAAGGGCTCATTTTCATGAAAGCTTACGTTGCTTGCGATTTGGGTGAATAGCCAATTGAAACACGTGCTACACCACGTAATAAAAGTACATCACGAAACACCACGTGTTTCAATTGGCTATTTACCCAAATCGCAAGCAACGCAAGCTTTCATGAAAAAGAACCCTAATAGCAAGCAAAGTAACCAACGCAAGCGTTCATGAAAATTAATTTTAAAGGCAGCTTTCCTTGAAAGCTTGCATTGCTTGTGATTAGAGTAAGTAGCCAATTGAAACACGTGTTTTATTACGTGTTCTACGTGCAAATTACTGGTATAAAATGGAGGGACCAGATGAAACTTTCAGAACTTGATCTATGAAAGACTATGAAGACTATGAAAATGCATGATAGATATTCCAAAAATGTTGTTATCCAAGATTGCGGTCATTCAAAATGGTGGCCGACGTCAATCTTTCAATGTGATATATCCCAGCATTGAATTATCTAATTTGAATGGTTCTTGCTTTTAGATGAAAGATCATTGTTTTGGCTTTAATTTTAATTTTATTAATGAGCAATATTTTCATAAATATAATAGTTTTTCAGGTAAATTTTAAAATGTTGCATTTTTAACCGAAATTATTTTCTTATTTTATATTTTACTTTAAAACTACTCGTTTTAGAGGAAACTGTGCTCTTACAGAAAATATAGTTTAGAACTCAAGCTTTAATTTAAAGTAAAGATCAATTAAATCTGACAAATATAACCTGAGATATGGATAATTATTTTTTAAAAATCTGCACTACGAGGTAACATTGAGGAGGAAGTAATGCGTGTAGGAGCTACATGCTGTTTTGGTATAAAATAGGGGGGAGGGAACCAAATGAAACTTTCAGCACTTTAACACTTGTTTGTAAAAGAAAACGAATATTGGTGATAGACGTAATAAAATGGCAGCTTTCCAAAATGGCGGAAATTCAAAATGGCAGCGGTAGCAAATCTTTTAATGTGAAATAATCCGGCATTACTTTATCCGATTTCAATAGTTCTTTCCTTAAATTAAAGATATTTACTTTCGCTGTAATTTTCATTATGAGCAGTATTTTCATAAATCTAATAGCTTTTACTTCTCAAAAAAATAATGGAAATTATTTTATTTAATGTTTTACTGAGGTAGATTTTAGTTTTCGGTAAAAAAAAATGTTAAGAAAACTATTTACGATTATCTTGTTATTTAAGATTTTATTAAAGAAACTATCAAACTATTTGTAGATAAATATACTAGCAGAACAGTAAAACAACAGTGGTAAAACTTTGGAATTGGTAAGAGAAACAAAAGAAGAGAGAAGTAGTGGAATTCTGAGAAGCCAACAAATTGTTCATTTCCAGTACATTTTTTAAGAACCCGCTGCACAGGTAGTGAACATGGAAAAGTCTAAATGGGGCTAAAACAAGATAGACTACGTTTTATCAAATAACAGGGAAATTCTGCAAGACGTGTCTGTTCTGAACAGTTTCAAAATCTCGAGTGATTATAGGATGGTGAGAAGTAAGCTGAAACGAAATACTAGACTTGAGAGGAAGAAGCTTATCAAAGGAAAACTGCCGGTTTTAGATCTAGAAAATCTATCAAAAAACAGACAGACATTCGAGATTGAACTAAGCAACAGATTCAGCGCCTTGAAAGAGTTAGAAGATCAAGAAGATACCAATAGCAGAAATAAAATACTGACAGCGATAGTAAGAGAAACAGCCAAGGAACTTGCAGGCATAAAAAAGAGAGCAAAATCTCAGAAGAAACTAAACTGCTGATGAAGAAAAGAAGGGAAATGAAAGACAAAGAAAAATACGTAAAGAGAATACGTAGAACTAAATAAAACCGTAAGGAAGAAAAGATGTACAAAGATACAACGAAAATATTGCTAGAAATACAATCGAGGAATAGAAGAACCTGAAGAAAACCAAACAGCAGTAAAATTAAATAAAATTTTATTGAGAGAGAATAAAGTTTTGTTTGAGCCTTATTCTAACAAATTTGTTGACAATCACGAACAAACTTTATTCTGTGTGTATTTTTGATCCCTAAAATCTATGTACTACATTGGATATAAGCTATTGTTTCAACGTGTTCGGAAAAAAAAAATAAGGAATATGTGTTTGCTTCAGTGGGTAAACGGCGCGCGTTTATAAGACATGGTCAATAAGCTGCAATAGTTAAGAAGGGATCGTTTTTTGTTTGTTGTGCTCTATATTTGCTTTCGACATGGCAACGTCGTGAAATCTAAGAATATATTGTAATTATGATTTGGATCTGTCTATTTATTCCGATATAATTATCTTTCTATGTAACAGTGACAGATTTGGAAGTGTCGTGTATTTTGTTAGGTAGTTTTTTATCAGAAGTCATATCGTTCATGTTATTACGGCCTGGTTATATAAGGTATGTATATTTACGTTTGTTGTACAAGCGTAACACTTGTATATTTGTTTGTTAGCTCATAGTTTATTTATTGTCTTCGCTAGCTTCATCTTCGAGAGAGAATCGTAATTTCTTCCCGATTATTTGAGAAAACTGTACTGTGTTTTCTGATATAATTGTAGAGTTGGACTGCTGTTTAGATACCCTGTGGTTGATTGACACTTAAAGTCAGCTCAGCCTTACTGAACTTTACTAAGATTCTCCAATCTTACGATTTTGCAGTGTACCGGTACATGCTTTATCAACAAATATAACTTCCCTTTTCATAAGTTTTAAGACAATTTGTCCACTCCCAGTTTTGTCAACACAAAATTTTTCACATGAACATCCTGAGTGTTCATGAACTTCGTCAACAAGTTGATACACACAGAAAACTTCATCAACATGACCTAGTCTTGACTCACGATTAGAAGTTTGTGGTGAAAATCATTAATTGTTCACCAATATTATCTTACGCGACGGAAGATAATTCTAAATTCAAGGTATCCGGAACGTACGTAGACCACATGATCTAATGGTGAAAGCTGCCGATTATGGGTCGACAGTCCATTGAATAATTGAAGAACAACGAATCATGCTGGTCGTTCTGAGTGACAAGAAAACACTTCTCAAAGTCATCGTTTAATAAACAGAACCCTGACCCATTGTAAAGCACTGGTTTTCAAACTTTTTCTCGTTCTCAGCAAACTATTTTTGTAGTGCATTTCCGTGGCAACCATCGTACGAGTTGGCAACAAAATGCCGGGGACTTTGTCACTTTCAACAAAATTATTTGAATTACTCTCACCGGTTATAAATTATACTGTATAACTCGCTGCTGTGCTTAATTGTCTCAAGTAGGACATCAAAACTAGGGTCAGGAAGAGAAACGCACTGACTTTTCAATGCAGTGGGCAAGAGTAGTTAGTCAGTGTTTCTAATGTTCTTGGTTGTAGAGTGAAACTCTTGGGAGTATGGTATTTTATATAAATCTTGTTAGTTAACAATGTCAATATCTGATGATGAATATTTGTGATTAATGGTTATGGAAAAGGACTGTTATTTCGCAAGTGGTCTGTAAATGAAGATTATATGTCGGAAGCTCTGTGTTAAGAACAGCTCCTGATGTTTCATAAAGGAATAACAGCTGTTGAAAGGTTTGTTAATAAGGGCTGTATTTTAGTATGTGAACTCATCTTGCTTGTGGTGTTTGGAAAGTAACTTATTGGTATTTTGTTCACGCACTACAGTGGCACAGTCCACTTGGATGCACAGAGCATGTTGCCGACTATGGCTTTTGATTCCTTTGACGGTCAAGGTGAGGACGTCACAACTTATTTAGAGAGAGATTTGACCATTTCACTTTGGCACACGAGATCAAAGGTGACCGAAAAGTACAAATCTACTTTCAATTTTAAGCGCTCAAACTCATCGTGTCTTAAAAGACGTTTGGGCACCAGAGTCTATGTTGGACAAAATTTATTCCTATCTCAGTGCTAAGTTATTAACACAATTTGCTAATAAGAAAAATAAGATAGTAGAACGTACCGTTTCCATAGTTTGAAGCAATGAATAATAACAATAATAATAATAATTTTATTAGTCGTTAGGCAACTATTTACAGTTGTAATATACTTCGTCATAAATAGAATACAATAAAATATAGAATTATACAATAAAATTTAAGATTATACAATATGTACGTAGTTTAATAATGGTCCCTTATATAAGTTTCAAATTCACCTACGCTATACAAACAACTATTTTTAAGCATATTTTTAATATATCTGTCAAACCTTTTCTGATTCGTATCTCGAATAAATGACGGTAACAAATTAAAATATTTCATTCCAGAGTACCTATAACTATGTTGCGTCTTACTTAGTCTTACATACGGCGTATCTATATTACCTTTTTGTCTTGTATTGCAGTCATGGATATCGGTACGCCTTGTAATTTAAGCATAGTTTTCTTTGACATACATTAAACTCTGATATACAAATATCGATGGTACGGTCATTATTTTATATTCACTATATAATTTTTTACAAGATACTCTATCAGATACACCCTTTATACATCTAACCGCTTTCTTTTGCCATTTAAATACATTTAAAGCCCCTTTAGAATTTTCCCAAAATAAGTTACCATATAGTAGATGGGGATGAAAAAAAGCATAATACGCAGAGATTAATAGGTCTTCTCCTACACATGTCTTTAACTTTCGGAGCAGATATAAAACTCTAGCAAGTTTTTTCTTTACACATTTCGTCAGTATGTCTATTCCAATTTAGTTTTGCATCCATATCTATACCCAAAAGTTCGACAGAATCAATATTACTATCATTAGCAATTTCATGGTTTAAATTGAAATAGAGTGCAACAGTTTTTGCAGCATTCAAGGTTAGTTCATTATGCAAAAGCCAACTTGAGGACGCTATTATCATTTCTTTATTTTTTTCTTGTAGTGACTTTGTGTTTTCTGCATTTGTAATAAAGGTGGTATCATCAGCATACAAAACAGATTTATGTGGTAAACAACTAGGCAAATCATTCGTATATACAACAAAGAGAAAGGGACCCAGAACCGAGCCCTGCGGTACTCCAGTTTGTATGATTAGTTCTTCTGACTTTACATTCTTAATTTTAACAATTTGATGTCTGTTAGTGAGATACGATTTAATTAAATTGAGTTCATTACTCTGGATACCATAAAACTGTAATTTAGAAGTTAGAATATCGTGTGAGACACTATCAAATGCTTTACTTAAATCAACTAGAGTGACACAGGCGTCAGAGCGAGATTCATACCCTCTCATTATTTCTGAAACAACTGACAACAGCTTTTATAGTGGAAAGACCAGTTCTAAATTCATATTGCGACATATTTAAAACTTTATTATGTTCAGAGTACCTTGACAACTGCATTTTCATACATTGTTCAATAACTTTAGAAAATATTGGTACGAGAGAAATCGGATGATAATTATTCGGATCACTTTCATCTCCTTTTTTATGAATAGGTATAGTTATGGTAATTTTAAGACAATCAGAAAAAGTACCTTCAAGGAGTGTCCAATTAACAAGATATGTAACAGGGTAGAGAATTGTATGTATTATTTGCTTCAGTATAAAATTAGATAATCCGTAGTAATCTTCACTATGAGCGTTTCGCATATTAAACATGATTTTCAGTATTTGTTCAGGTGTAATTTCCATCCATTTAAAAACTAAACTATCGCTCTGTGGTATATTCTGTCTAAGTAAATAGTTTTTATACTGGTTTCTGTTGTCAATGCTATTACAGTAGGTAGATCCAGCACGCTGTGCACTATTTATAAAATGTTCGTTAAATTCGTCCGGAGTTATAGTTATACATTCATTAGATAGCCTATTCCCTGTTTTATTTTTTATCACAGACCAAGCAGCTTTGCACTTATCATTAGAATTGGATATAAATTCTTCATTAGCTTCTATTTTGGCTAACCTAATTTCCTTTCTGTAAAGCTGTCTTATTTTTTCGTATTTTTCCTTCTCTGTTATGTCACCTTCTTTCGCTATATAATATAGCCTAATGACTTTCTCTCTCAATTCGGCCAGTTCGTCGTAAACCAATTTAAATGCAACTTATTATGTTTTGACATATCTTCATTAACAGTTTTACCTTCCTTGGACAACACTCATTCAACCTATTAGATACATTCCACACAAATAACTTCCAAGCTTCAGATACATTATTGCAACTTAAAACTTTATATACATCAAATTCATTTAGCTTAGCCCTTAGTAACATAATATTAGTTTCATGTAACAGTCTATAACTTATTTGTTTGGTCGTAATTTTATCGTTTCGTGGAACAGTAATAGTAAGCCAGAGTCCTCTGTGATCTGATAAGTACGGTTCTATAGTACCACAAGCTAACTCAGGTTTCTGCATATTGGTGATAGCATTATCTAAGCATGATTTCTTCCTTGTTGGTTGATCATTGATATAATAATAGTCTAGAGATCTAAGCGTGTCACAAAATACATTTTTTGTGGGAGTATCATTTAGTACATTAATATTTATATCCCCCATATATACAACCTTATAATGCTTATATCTTTCAATATATTTTGTAAGTTTTTCCCATTGCGTTATAAACACACTAGCATCAGAGTCATGAGTTCGATATATGGATAAAACTATTACCTTTATAGTACTAAACAGGATACCAGTTACCTCAAATACTTCACCCATACTATAATTATTAATATCTAAGATTTTGTAGTTAGTTATATCAGATTTGACGTAAATTGCAACTCCCCCATGACTAAGTGTTTTTCTACAATATATAGTAGCTAGCTTGTAATTTGCAGGTATATGCAGATTAATTTCGTCTTTCACTAGCCAGTGTTCATTAACGCACAAGATATGACAAAGTAATTCGTCTAAAAATATATCTAATTCAGAGAGCTTATTTTTAATGGATTGTAAGTTAAGATGTAAAAGTAGGATGGGTTTAACAGACCATGGGTTTATCCTGATTTATATTATTGGTTGGTTTATTTCGAATTTCGTTTGCCAGATCTTGTAAGTTATACTGCAATGGATGTGCTAGATTCGATTTATTTATCTGACTCCATATTGACATGCACCCATCTATGAAGCCAGATTCTCCATCCCGTTTCCCTGTTCACGCCCGTGCATTTCCATTACCCTTCGGTTCATATCAGCATCAATTTTCTGCTGTACTACCTTTAATATTTCTGTACTTACATATCTCTTACCTATATTATTAAGATGGAATCCATGATTTGTGTAGAACCTTCTACCGATATGATTTAAGTCCACCAGATAAACATTTTTAAGATGCTTAGCTAACCTATAGATTTCTTTGTTCACGCGTTCCACTTCTTTATTGACAGACGACCAAGGTGGTAAATCAAACCGATGTGGAATTGAAAATATAAGTACATTTGTACACAACAAAATTTGTAGTTGTTTTCTTAAATCCTGCAAGAACCCTTTTGCTTGATTTTTTGCAATATCATTTGTCCCTCCTAAGAAGACCACAAGATCGTTCAAGTCCATACCTTTACACTCATGTGGGACTTCCTTACTTATGTCCGTAAAACTCGCTCCTGGTTTTATAGTACTCGTTATTTTGCTATTGCTTTGATTAATAATTTTTTGTGTTACTCTTTTTCCTTGACTATCTGCGTATAACTTAATTACACCAGTGTTAACCGAAACATCATTTCGTTTACCATCCTTTGCTTACCGGAACCTCACTTTCTGTCCTGCTTGCAGCCAATCCAAGATTATCTGATATCATTAAAAAGACAGGTCATGCTTTGTGAATATGGAGGTATGATGGAGGAGATGATCTGCTACCAAATTGTGATGGGGATTCATAAAGATAATATAAAGAAACGATTATTAGCAGATCCTAACTTAACTCTTAGAAAATCCATGGATTTATTGATGATAGAAGAACAGGTGGAACTGGACTTCAAGTTGATGAAGTTCGACATAGGACAAACCGAAAAGATTTATCGGATTGAAGACAAAGAAATAAAGAATCATACAAGTGATCGGAATCGGCGAGAGTATTAATAACGATTTATCCAATAGGAATAGAAGATCATTGGAAGGAAGAAATCCAAACCATATAGAGTGTTACAACTGTGGTAAAGGGTTTCTCTGGCCAGTGTAAAGCAAATAACGTGATATGTTGTTCTTGTCAAAACAACGGACATTTTAGTACGATGTGTCGCCAAAGGCATGTTCATGATATAACATATACACCGATTCACCAGATGAAAAAGGTCAGTGATCCAGAAGCGAAAGAGACCATAAATACTTTAACCGTGGAAGGCCTCATGTGGATAGGGCATGCTCCTCTGTATGTTGAAATAGGGATTAATGGTCATAAAGTAAAAACGTTGGTTGATACAGGGGTTTGTTCTTGTATAATGATCATGGAGATGATCGATCAATTGGAATTAGGTCAAAGCCTGTGGAAAAACAGTTAATAATGCTTAATGGTACGTATATTAATATAGTAGGAAAAATAGTCACAAGAACTAGTAACGAAAACAACATATTAATAAGTTGGTCTGAGTGGAATGTGTTCTGATTCCTTCTTAAAGCTATACTATACTATGAAGACAATTGATTGATCAGTTAGAGCCTCATTGGAGAGCAAATTTTAATCCATGTAAGGGTTCGACCGGTATAAATTTGGAGGTAAAGACAATGAAAGAGGATATTGCCAGCAGATTGTGCCAGTTGATGAAGGAGGTCAACCAAATGTCGAACATATTCGAAGAAGTGGAAATCCGGTAAGATACAATATGAAAAATCCTTGTGGAACATAGGAGACTGATCCGCAGTTACAACAGAAAGATAGTAATCCTAGTGTTGTTTTACACTAGACAATACAAGTCTGGTATCATTGTGTTATGCACTTCAGAGTAGAAAACAGGTGGAAAAGACCTTGGATAACATAACACATTTAGTGGATAATAAGGAAAGGACTTACGGTGTTCTGATTTGGCAAAAAGAGAGTTCAGAAGTTTTAGTAAAAGGTGTCGAAATTACAGAAGAAGGTTCAGGTTTAAGTTTAGCGTATGAAGAACAAAGTCAAGTAGGTGATGGTTTTGATGAAGATGGATGATTTTGGCCGAGACAAGCTAGTAGAAACAGGCTAGTAGAAAAAATTCAAGAAGAAATCGAAGAGGAAACTAAATCCGATAGTGGTCGATAGATCAGAGAAACGTTTCTTGAATCGATTAAGAGAACAAGTAAATCAGTTTGCCTTAGAATCTGTTGATGTGTTGGCAGATTCGACAAAAAAGAAGATGTTTCCGTAACAAGTTGGTGCATTTAGTGTTTTGTTAATGATGTTGGTTTCTTAACAAAATAAGGAGGGGGAAAGTTGCAGTGAGTAAGAGTAGTGAGTCAACGTTTTTAATGTTCTTGGTTGTAGAGTGAAACCCTTGGGAGTATGGTATTTTATATAAACCTTGATAGTTAACAATGTCAACGTCTGATGATGAATATGTGTGTTTAATGGTTATAGAAAAGGACTGTTATATAAGGTAAAAGGGTATTTTGCAAGTGATTTGTAAATGAATATCATATGTCGGAAGCTCTGTGCTAAGAACAGCTCCTGATGTTTTATAAAGTAAAGGTTTGTTAATAAAGGCTGTATTTTATTATGTGAACTCATCTTGCTTGTGGTGTTTGGAAAATAACTTATTGGTATTTGGTTCACGCACTGCACTCAATATACAAACTTGCGCTTTAGTATTCTTCCTAATGGCTTTTGACACTTGTATAGCAGATGTTGGTGTTGCTATGTTACAGTGCAGTGATACAATTTTATTTTAATGCAGTGGTTAGGACTTATCGAAAAATATTAATTTTATTAACCATCGTAAGAAGTCGAGTTTTAGCTTCAAATTGCAAACCTTGTACCTCGACACATAAAACAAGATCCTTGTGTTTGTATGTGTGTCAGGTATTTGCCTGGGAAGTTTCTTTCTCGAATACTGTTACACCTTCTATATTCAAATTCCATAAAGAGGGATACAATTCTGCAGCTATTAGCCTACTTATTTCGTAATATGTATAACGAAATGCTATTGCTGTTCTCAAATTGTGGGTCTTAAACCAAAGATGCAAATTTTATGTGACTCTTCTAGACGATAGAAGCAATTACATTACATTGCACGAACATTCCTTCTAAAGTAACCTTTCTTCTTGTTGTTATTGTTGATGTGAGCGTTGTTTAAGAGTATTCTTATTACTAAACATAAAGAAGATGTGTTTGGTAAGTTGTTAGATACAGCAGGAATCTACGTCTCAAGACGTTCTTTCGAATCTGCAGTACAATTCAGAAGCTCTAAGCCATTTTCACTGTCCTCAACGTGACGAATGTGACGGTTCCCGAGAAGGGAATTGCGTTCCGTAAAGGACAAAATACATTGCGCAGACATTCAGTGCAATTTTATTGCGTGTGCAGATACTAGAGTATTCAACTGGAAGGAAAGAAACTGAAATATCATCGTAAGAAATAACGCTATCAATGTATCTTACTGATACACAAGCGTTAAGCAATATTTCAAGCTTTTTCCCTCACAAGAGACTTGAAGAAAATTTGTCGTTTGCTTTCGTCAAGTCTTCTTCTCCAGTTATTTTCCTCTTCTTTTTTCATTTTAATCTACATTGTTACACCGTAGTCTTTGTAATTCATGTAACAAGATATGAGGCACCAAGAGGTTACAGCACAGATTAAACTAGGTTAACTTCCTTGCGCGGAAGCGTTTCATGTACGAGGGAGGGAATGAAGAAAAAAACGTAACAGTGGAGCAAGAATCGAAATGAGACGCTTTTGTAGAGTTATGGAAGGTCATCTTCCCAATTTCCATCTACTTTGCCGCGTAACAAACGTTCATTGATGCTCCTAGCGAAAAACGGCCCTGCCAGCAGTAAAATGTAAGCTGGCAGTATAATTACGAGGCAAGGAGTATATTTCGCTCCTCCAAGGGAATGGAATAAAAAGGAAATTGCAAGATTACGAAAGAAAGCAAAAAGAGTAAGGCAGAAAAACGGAAAAGATGGTTGTGTTCTTTTACGCTAGTACGGAATGGAATTTGTTTTAAAGATGAAATTATGTACAATTATTATTTTTTCTGCTATTTGAAAGAAAAGGAGCAAGTTCAGAAGAAACAAGTTCAGCGAGCTGAACATATATCTTCCTTATTCAGTGTTGCGCTTACAGCTTTGTAATGAATACATCCTGAATTGGACCTCCGGTAGAGACTGCAATGGATTTGGGACCGAGCCGCCTTAACTCAGTGGTAGAGCGTTGGCGTAGCATTCGGGAGGTCGTGGGTTTGATCTGAGGTTTTTCCATAGGGAGTCCTCAGTCACACCAGGCAAATGCCGGGATGACACCTTCAACATAGGCCCTGGCCGACACTTGCCTGAATCCTTTTCCCTCCCCTATCCCGGCCTGAGCCTTAGATGCCTAAAGATCATCAATGGATTTGGAATCCACTAAAAATTACATACTGCATCCTTAGGACGTTATTATTCCTATGCGGTTCAAGCCAATGGTAAAGCAAGATTTGTTTATCTAGTCTAGAGACTTTCGAGGGATTTCGGCAAAGGAATCGGACTCAGGTCATCTCATGCCAGGTTGTTATTCTATCAGTCGCATGACCAGCTGCTATACAAGAAGGTTACTATTGAAACAATACAAAATCAGTTCATCTTTGCTGAAGTCAAAAGCCAGGGTTGTTCCTCATGGTGTGGAGGTTTGTAACTAAAGTTTTTAATAGATAACAGTGTGCTGCACTATTCTAATAAAAATCTTATATTAAATAACTTGGCATTTATCAGGATTGTTGTTAATTTGAACGTAGTAACACTTACAAGGTGACATCTAATCGAGCCATTCTGTAACTTACTCCCAAAATTGTTGCATGTGTACACTGTAAAAGTAGGAGACACAACGTTCATCCAAAAAATAGAGGCAGCTGAGCTGCCTCCACTTTTTGGATTAACCAACATTCAGCCAGTTTTCGGTTGAACGTTTTACTTTCTGCAAAATTTCAAAATGC
>JAGDQP010007326.1:0-16144 GCA_022664845.1 Lepisma saccharinum | reverse complement strand
ATATATATATATATATATATATATATATATATATATATATATATATCACAGCCACATTCAATCTTCTAGTTGATGAGGCCTCTCCCCGAAGGGAGGAGTTGGTCTACTGCACCCAGGCTGACCAGACGGGTTGGGAGAGGAGAGCCGAAGCTCTCACTGTGATCGCCACTTTAAAGTAGAAAAGAATAAAAGGTAATATTCCTTTAAAATTAAAAATTTAAAAAAAATGCAATAGTCGGGTTACGATCTACGCATTCTGGTCAGACGTTCTTGCCACTTAGCTACGAAGGTAGTTGGTGAGTCTGGCTTTCCGAGTGATATCTATAGCTAGAGTTTTACTGCGGAGGAGATTAATCATTAACACGCTTTTGATTTTACTACGAGGAATGTCTCGTGAAAAAAGGAGAGATACGTCTGCTACAGTGTAAAGATTTATACCTAACTTAATTTCTCTTTCCGCCAGTGCAATCCTTGCCGTTCTCGGTCCACCAGTGAACTGTTTACAGTGTAAAGGCAATATAAACACTGAAAATGGCGGGGTGTTCAGTGACAAGCAAGTAACGTACTGGATTATAGAATATCCAACTGAGGCTTAAACTTCACCCACAAAAGTACGTAACCTCAAAATTGCCTGTTTAGCTTACATTTCGATTAGAAAATGACCGAGTTCTAAGCGTAAAATAAGTTGAACGTTCACGGACAAATCACTTTGGCCAGTTTCAACCCATTTTCAGTTAACGTTAAGCTATAACAAAGAAAATGTTTAACTTTAAAATGAAGTTAATTTTACCAATCTTTCCACTAAAAGGCTTACACTACATCCACGTTTAAGAATAAATACAACAAAACGCTAATTTTTTACTTTTATTTCTCCATAAAGCGGAGTAACTTTCATCCATTTCTTGTTTCCACTTTTTACAGTGTAGTTTATACCAAATAAACATTCCACACAAAACATTAAACATAAATCTGTTTTAGAATTTGTATTGGCTACACTGGTGGAGTAATATACAAAGTAGCGCTTCCCTGTCTGTGCTTAAAAGGGTTTCTATTGAACCTCAACCACTAACCCAGATAGCACGCAAGTTTATGCTAAGTTTGTACCAGCCTTGACTTTCTCTTGCAATGCTCAACTACACGCACATAGTTTGGTGCAAGGTTGTGGCAAAATTGATGATGACAAATATGTCGCATGCCCCTTGATTTTTGTTTACTTTTACAAATTTGGTATATTAACTTTCCTGCAGAGTTGTGGTAATATTGGCAATACAAACCTGCCACATCAAATTTGGGAAAACATCCATGACCTCTGTTAGTAATCTACTTAGCTACATGAAGAATAAATTACGGCACCTGCTCAGATCAATGACATATTGCGTTTTTGGTCTTTGCATTGCGTATAATGAAAGAAAAGACTAATCATCTAAGTTGAATTGTTACGACTCATTCGAGAAAGAAAGTATACCGTTAAAACGTCATCAGTTTTGACATGTGTTATGACTCTTGTGTTTGTCTGCATAAAAAACGCTGAGAAGCGACAATTGGTAGCTAGCGGCTTGGTGTTGCGGGTAACGTATGGGAAAGCTATTGCGGGGACCCGGTTCGGTTCCTGGCGAGGTGATGATTTATTTTTTAAAAAATACTGTAAAGTAACTTATTTTATTTTCTGTACATAGTACAGTATATGCATTTTCAAATTGTGTAAAATGTTGACAAATACAAAAAGAAGGAAATGGGAGGAAATATTTGTAACTATGCGAACAAAAAGAAGTTGTTAAAAATATGTTTATCTTTCTATTCTTGAGACTGAAAAAAATTCAATCTTCAAGAACTAGTATGTCTCACCTAATAAACTCAGACTTTTAGTAGTCAATTCACAGGCTAAACGACTGGAGCTAGAAAATCGAGATTTGGTCTGAAGGTACATCATCACTACGAAAATATTACAAAATTGTCTCCAAAGGCGACATCTTGAATTCAAAATGGCGGACCCCAAAAATTCATTACATAGTTTCAGCCTACTACTACGTATTCTTCCATTCACTTTCAATCGAAAAGAACGACTTTTTCCCTGTGACGGACTTTAACTGGTAAACCCTGGCGTTCCATGTAGTTACTTAACAGCAAAATCACTGTTACTTTATCACTGTACGGAAAAATCAAGGCTAGTTGAAACTTGGTTTAAACTAGCGTACTATCTGGGAATTTGGCAGCCATCTTGTTTGAGAAATGCCACCGACCCGAACAGTAAAGTACACATCAAATGATACACTTCAGGTGACCTGATTGTCAAAAATCATGAATCAGCTTTCCCAGTTTCGAATTAAAGTCTATGTAAGTGTCTTTATTTCAGAAACTGCTTTCGTAACATAAAAGGACTAGTAAAAGCTATTTCTTCTAACAGAAGTACATTTAGATTGACGTACAACAAACAATCTGAAGATTGTGAGTTCGAATCCGAGTGCAGACTGAAACCTTTTCTTGCCACAAATTCGATGTTCGTCTACCAACGTTTTCAAAAACCAGGCTCGTAGCTAGTTTGTCCTGAAAGGTTTGTAGTAAATTTGGCGTGCAAAGTTGTCAATTGTTTGGCATTTGTCAACTAGAAAGCTTGCTGAAAAATTGTAGCAAGTTTGCAATCTTGCGATGCCAAACTTGCTGTAAGCTTACTGTGCTATCTGGGAAGTTTTATTTCATTTTGTGTATTATAAGTAAACATTACGTAATATTATGCACTAATCCATGTTTTGGGCAGAAAATTGTGTAGATGAGTTTCTAGAAAAATAGTGGAAACGATTTCTCTTACGATGATTTTTTGTGCAGAGAAATCTCGGTTGCTTGTCCCTTCATAATCAACATGTAATGGCAGAATACAAAATCCCATAAAGAAAGAAACATTAAGCAATGCCTGTGTGATATGCACGCGCCGTGAGCGGTTCATGGGGGATGTGGAAGTGGCGCTTCACATAGTATCGACCTACAATACGAAGTGAGGTGGGGTGGTATGTCCCACGCTCGACCGCCTTTACCTTCCCAATGTGCCTAAGAGTACCATGGACACTCTAGTACTCAATTTGAAAGGTGCACCTTAGAGCGCCAGGCATGGAAACACTGCGAGAAAAGTTTCCAGCATCCTGGCCGGGATTTGAACCCAGGTCGCCCGATTCGTAGTCAGACGCGCTACCGTCTGACCCACGGCAACTCATTTATTATAACTTATGCTGTATGAAAAATTATTACAGATATTAAGAACATATAAAACAATGTTTGATACTATCGTAGCCTACTCATCCTGATCTATCAAAATCTTTTTTATATATTAGTGATGGATCCTCGTCCCTGGATACCTTCGATACCTTGATACATGCGAGGTATCGTTATCGATCAATACTTCTAATATTGAGGTTGATACTTTTCGATACTATTATTTGTGTGGCAGTAGTATCCTCCTCTGAAAATAAGTTTCCGGGTTTTATGTATTGGGTGAAATGGAGGATGCCGGTTGAGCATAAAAGATCAATAGAAACTAAGAACAACATGTCTCTTGTCTTTCCAGATCTTCGACGGTTATAATTAAGAGGCTTTCTTTACAAGTTTCAGAATATAAAGAACAGCAGTGAATAGTTTTCTTGTTAACTTGGAATGAACTCAATGTTTTGTATATTTTCTTTCCCATAAACTCCTCAAAAACCTTTTTGAAATAATGGTCTCTTAATATTTTGTGACGTTGGAATCTCTTTGACGAAAATCCAAACTGCTATTTTAGAGTACGTATCCAAACATTACATTTCACGTGTTCTTTCCTAGAATCGAACCCGAGACCCCTTCATTACAACTCGGTGAACTAAACCGACGAGGCAACGCAAGACAGATTTAAATTATTAATTCGAAAGCTGGACTATTTCCAAGTCCGAAAAGTAGATTTTCGAATTCAAAAGTTATTAAAATGGGCTTTTCTATTACAGAATCCAGATTGATGTTATTTGTGTACTAATTAGCATATATATCTTTTATAAGCATTGATTGGTAAGATGTGCTTCTCATTTTTTTAAAATATGTACATAATATTATTGTTAACAACGTTAGTAAAGAAAATGGCAACTAAGCATTCGCTCTTGGCGTGAAAAAACAAAGGTCAAGGTGCTATTTGGCGACCGACACAAACATCCCAATTTCTAACATGGCATGATGTGATGATATTTTGAATTTTTAGGTATTTTTAGGTTTCTTATATGGACCTATAGACAGATCTTTGTGCGGGTTATACGTTTAAATGTTACCCATCAGTGATGGATGGACACTTACGTGACTTTCTAAAATGTAGACGCATGGATCTTGTAACAAACATTATAAAAGAAATATATACGTGAGTGAAATAATGTAAAATATGATTATGAAAACGAAGTTTCCGATCCTGCTTCCGACGGAAGTGAGAGAAAGCATAATAGCATGAGTGTTGAAAATAAAATATATAAACGTCGGCAGTAGACTAAAATAATAATGTTGTCTGAAAAGTGGAGCTATTTATTTATTTAACAGCAGGTTAGGCATTTTGAATGAATTAATAATGTAAAGAAAAAATATATATATATATAGTATTAACAAAACTAACGGGATAAAAGTTATCGGGAATATTGAAAGCATCTCACGGCTGAATTCTATTATGGTTCCATGCCAAAAAGATCAATGTTAATCGGTAGATCATTGTAGAGTTTGGGTAACGTAAGAACGAGCGCTGGATGATAGAAAATCTGAACCGATCTAGATACAATAGGTGTATGCTTCGAATGCGTCTAGCTTATAGTAAGTGCTATATCTTGTGCGGTCGCATATAGTATAACCGATGTAGTCATAGCCGAATCGTACGATCTTAAAGATATGCAGATAAACACTTATACATTAATATTTATTAAGAAGTGGTATGACTATGCCTAATACACAGGATGATATTCAGACTGTTGGAACTGTACATCGAACCGATATAGTTATGCTAACAGGTAGATCTAAGCTTCGAATTATCCGTGTCTAAGAAGATGAATATGATGACTTTAACTTGTGAGTCGACTGTTAGATATCTAGAATTGATGAACGACTTCTATTCCTTCCGAATAGAGAGGCCCATGCTTCGAATTTCACTTGTCGAACACGACGTCGCTAACGTATTGTTTATAACACCGACATATTGAAAAGTGACGAACGTAAAACAACAATCTGAAAATCGAATTAACAATAATCGCAAATGACGTGACATGCGCAAAGAAAACGATCAAGGCATACAAAGGATAGATAGAATGCAAATCGCGATACAGCAGTAGGAATGCGAAAATAAAGTTCAGGCAAGAGAGATTCAGATTTTAATTTTCCATGGACTCGTAGTTTATACAAGAATTCTAGATCAGCAGTTTTTCTTCGGATTTCAGGTGGATGGAGATTTATGGTATTTGCAATATTCTGTTTACTCATGTTTTGAGTGGCTGGTATTCTGGGGCGTACAAAGAAGTTAAGTACAGAGCTCAATCTGGAGAGATATGTTGGGTTATCCATCGACCAGATCGGGTGAAATACTGTCATTTGGGAAACATTAGTGTGTTGTAGAAGGCGAGTAGAAAGGATAGGTTGAGCCGGTACAGAAGGCCCAACAGACATAGATTGTTTGGTGACAGAAGTAATATGATTGGAAAAAGTGAGCTTACTATATCAATGATAATTTCAAGATATTTTTGCTTCTCTGTTTTCTTGGTAGATGTACCGTTTGTAGTGTAGACAGAAGAAAATTGAGTTATTCTTAAAGAAATCGTGAGTATACTGCCTTTGTAAGTGTTTTTAATAATAAGACGATGATCTAGTACTTGAAAATATGGTAGTTTCAGTTAAAATGGACAGATATTATCTGCCAAGTACGTAAATAGAACAGGCCATATTTGTGAAATTGTGGAATGTTCATTGCCCTTTGTTATAAATTACTAATTACATTATGAGGTGCTTAGGAAAGTTCGATCTGTTTCTGTCTATAATTCTGTTAGAATTGTAGTTTTGAAGCTCCAGTTCTTTAAGAGTCCTCCATACAACAATGTAATCTCTGTATAACCATCACATATAACTTCGTTAAGAAAAATCTCCTTTGGTGCAAGTATAAGTACATGCATTAAAGGTTAAAATATCCACTATTTTGGGAAACAGTGATACAAATTAAGCCCACAGGGAAAGAACGTGCTTAGTCCATTTTTTTTTTTTTTTAGCAAATTAAGAGTGGCATCTGTTTGTTCTTTGAAGGGTCTTTAAAACAAATTATCATGAAACAAGAAAATATGCATAGTCCATCTGTTAGAAGTAAATGTTTATTTCATATGCACGTTTGTTTCTTTCCACGTAATGTTGATTACAAAAACTTAAAGCGCTCTCATGTAGAATAAAAGAATGGACATTCTTTCCATGTGGCCTTCAAATAGATCACCTTAGTCAAAAGTCAAAATGTAATAACAATTCCAATAAAAAGTTATGAGTGTACGCATGACTGGACAGTATTTATGTCATTTATTTGGTTGGATATATACCCTTTCATCATTTCGATCATTTTGACTCTGTCCCTTGGAACAAATAGGAAAATCGTTGTTTACGTTTTTACTTAGTTCAACTGAACCAATATGGAGAGAGTACCTTGATTTAAGGTCAGCTCTACCTTTCTCTCATAGAGGAACATGAGATGCTGCCTTATTTACCTAATTTCCATTTTTGAAATTGCCACAAATGTATATAATTAAGTCTTAAGTCGCGCATTATTTAATAGTAAAATATTGCTTCGAAAAAGAAGTACAACTTCCTCCTTACTAACATTCACATTGTTTAAAGATTGCACTCTTAAGGTGGAAAACCAGAGGATGTAAATACGAGAAAGCTAGAAGACCATTAACCTGCACAAGCGAAGTGCTTTTAGAGAAGGGACCGTGTGTTTAGAAGGAAAGAGAGGCAAAGAGAGAACGATTGTCAAATGAACCGAGATATAAACTCCTCTGGAAGACATTCAACCCAAATTATTAGGTACTGGCGACTCAACTTTCGCCAGTGTGGCTGCGAACTTTTTGTATGTTTTTGGCTGTTTCCTGTCTTTTCTCTAAAAGTCTCTCATCGATAACTCCCCCGTTGTTCCCTTCCTCTGACTCCCATTTCCCAAAGTAAAGTTGATAATTCCAGGAGATTGTCCTGTTGGACCATTCCGTATGTCCCCCCTCTTTTGTCTCATTCAAGCCCTTTAGATGTATGAAGGGGTTTATAGGATTTGGCTACTTTGGAAGGAGTTTCGAATTGGGAGGGTATAGCCCAGTTACCTAGCACAGAAAGGAATGGCCAATAACCTTGATCACATAAGTGAGCAGCAGTGTTGCCAATGAATTAACTAAAAACAAAGAGTGGACGGTGTTTTGCAAGCAGAACGTTGTCTGCAACTTGGAAACACTGTAGTCATTCGATGTGGTGAATGTGTAAGGTTCACCTTTTTTGAACATTGCCAATTGTTCATTGTGAATGGAGGTACACAATACAAAACACATCTACGTAGCTTTCACGTACACCAGCATCTGATAGGGCTGTAAAAAATATCGATATATCGAATTAGGTATCACTTGTACCGAAATACCCAATATACCGTTATATTGGTGTACCAAAATATCGATATAACGAATATATCGAAATACAGAATATATTCCGAAATATTGATATACCGAAATATCGGTGTACCGATGTACTGAATAGTATCAATATACTGAGCGATATTGGAGTACTGCAATTCCGAGCCCTTCTGAAAAAAATAATACTAATATGTAGATAAAGTGACATAAATTTCTTATGTGCTATAGGCACAATGATTTTAATGTTGATTGCAGAGACATAATATGATGTTACACCAGTGGCGGCCGGTGGTTGTCTCCACTGAATGTTGCACTCAGGCTCGCCGCTAGCCACAATGAATATGGAACCATGAAAAATTTAGGGAAGGGCTTGAACTTACGAAACATACATAAAATTAAATATTTGTATTGGGGTAAGGAAAATTTACGGGGGCTCGGCCCCCGTGGCTGCAGGCCTGGACTTTCACTATGTGTGAGAGGATTGGGTAGTTGATCAGTCACAATCAATCAACGCAGAGTTAAATTATGTAATGTATACACACAAAAAAGAAGTGACCAGATTATCAAATAAACGGACGTTAGTCAATTAATTACGATTTTTAGAAAACTTAGAAAAATGTCGTAACGATGAGTATAGAATTTGGTAGTTTGTGATACTTTTTGTGGCTAGAAATGTGTGTGACTGTTATTGGTATTGTTAATAGAAGTTTTCAAAGCTTTGAAGATTCACTAACAAGCCCACAGCTCCTGACATTGATCGAAATTTTTCTGTCGACTAGACTGAAGAAAGTTCGTGTAACAATGAGCCTGTATGTACACGTATGAAATGGGACGATACAATGTCATAGCTTTGAAATTATGATTTCGCGATTAAAGTAACATGAGTCGCCCTCAATAGCCTCTATCTAAAAGCGATACTGGACTTACTGCTGATGCTGCCAAAATTTTCATGAATATATGAAGATAGGAAGAGGAGAGAACACTTAATCTCATTTGTCCCCTTCGAGTCTAAACCAATATGGACCAAATTTTCATTTCTAACACATCTTTTCACGCTTGATATCGCCGTGTGTCCCGTTTTTTTATTTATGTCTTAAATCTTGCAAAAAACGTAAATATTTGCAATATTTTCTACTAGATGCAGAGTACGGTATACTAATATATGAATTACTCAGAAATTAAAAATAAAAAATAAAAACGGGCCACACAGCGATATTCTGCGTATAAAATTGAGTTTAAACTGAAAATTTGGATCATATTGGATTAAACTGGAAGTGGACAAACAAGTTAAAAATATTTGCTCTGGCGTCTATCTTTCGCAACTAAGCATCACTCTAGTATCGTTACGTAGAGCTCAAGAGTCGCGCATACACATACTCTCTCTCTCTCTCTCACACACACACATACATACACATTCTCTCTTACACGCACAGAGACAGAGAGAGAGAGGGAGAGAGAAACTGCGAGTAAATGAAGGAAACTAGCAGACGACTTTCCACAGCCTGGGAGAAGGTCTTGTCGCTTGCGCGCCACAAATACCACCTTTTGGAAGGAATGGAAATCTAAGGAGGGGAGAAATTAGTAAAAACGTTCAGTTTGAATTCGCCGTGCAACTTCCCACTACATGTGGTAATTGCTATATGTAGTTTCAGTCCAACATCTAGTGGAGGGGAAGCCTATGTAGCGAGATGGGCTTTAAAAGAGGTGCAGACCAATTACAACACCAAGATTAAACTGTGAACTTATGAAGTATTTTTTTTTCTTCCTAAACGCAAGCTATGGCTTTTTGAACACCGAGGGGTGGAATATTAATACATTGAAATAAAAATTAAATAATTTAAGAATGTAGGTGTTGTGCAACGGTACAACAAAGAGAGAGACCGCGTCTGTGTTAAACAATTCTCTGAGCTAGATTCAATGGTGTGTTTCAGCTCTTGCGCGACAGGACACATTTTGAAAGGTTTCAAACATTTCTTGGAAGTTCTATCTATGTTGCCCATTTTAGGTTTCTTGATAGCGAAATTATAGACAAAGGGACTTTATAATCCCGTCCATTTTGTCCGTTCCTCTGTCTGTGCCCAGAAATTAAATCTCAAGAACCAAAAGGTGTAGAGGGGTGTTTAGGCATGGTTAGAAACGAATTGGCTAAATAGATCAAGTGTCGCCGGAACCTACTTGAATGTTGAAGTGGTTCAGTGCTTCCAACTTATATTTTTAATCATTTTTAAAATTTTGACGACTTTACATTAGATGTAGCAGCACCAAACTTGGCATAAATATTAATCGACACAACAGAAACATACTGTGTGTGTTCCGTTTCCAAGCACAACGTTGTCAGTATTACCAACCCGTGCACAGAAAACATATTATAAGCAACAACGTATAGAGATATAGCTGTGGTGTCGTTTGAAAGGTCTTGCCTAGGCTAGCTCCGAGCCCCCAGAATAGTCTTAATTTTTACAATGGGTCAGTATTGCCAACCAATTGTGTTTAAATTTAATTTTTGTATTACTTCAATTCTGTTTCCTATGAATAAAAGGCCGCCAATGGCTGATGAGCCGATGTCATGATTTGTGATGGTTGTCGTCAAAGAGGTGGCTCGAAGGTGGCTGAACGGTGGCGTCCACCAAGTTGGCGTTTGAACGGCTAAAAGATATCGGCCCAATTGGAGGACATCATGGCAGCATATCAAATGTGGCTCTATTTCTAAACCCCACTAATTTGCCAGCGCATCTATCTACAATATTGTCAGTTGCTGAAAGGGACAAGCTGTGAGAGGAAATCAACGAAGCAACCTTCATAACTCTAATACAAGATCCAATCAGTGATAGTAGCATCGAATTCAAGCCTATGCCCATGCCTTTACTTCAGAAAGATACTTTGTAATATAAAAGGAATAGTATTTTATTAGTCACCAAGAAGATGCTTCCATATCATAGTGGTTAGAATGACTAGCTACAACTTGGAAAGTTCCAGGTTGAAAGCACGCTGCAGGCAGTTGGAAAGTTACAAACTTAATTAAAATATCACCAAGAAGGCGATGTACAAAGTTTAATTAAATATAATTAAAACAAATTAAATTTGTGTACTAATAGACAGCAACCAATTTTGTGTTGTGGCCAACTGTAAAATGTGCTTTTTTTGGTTGGGGATTCGGTGGCTGAAAGTCATCGATCTGGCAGCTTGACATTGGCCCACCCTGGTTGGCAGAGCGTCGGGTTTTGTGCAATATCCGATCATTGGACCGAAGTTAGCGCGACATTTTACACCAAAGGCCCGCCATTGGCCCACCAACATTTTGCTCATGGAGTTAGATCTATCTGCACCAAAATTGGCATAAACGTTATTGGATCCCCAAGAACCCTAGTTGTCAGTATTGGCCAAGATTCCAATCCATTTTATATTCAATTATTTTTAAAAAAAATTGATTCAATTATGTTAGAGGTAGCACTACTAAACTTGATATAAATATTATAACACAATAGAAAAATACTATGGTATTATCAATACTGTAGTCTCAAATTTTCACAGGGTATCGGTATACGCTAGGTTTCGTGAAAATTCAAGTAGGGACCATGCTTCCATTGACTTTCGGGTCATGTTTATGTTGAATATATGGATTAAATAATTTAACTTCTACCAAATATATGCAGATCATTTGAAACCAAAAGATATTTCGCCGTAATGCACTCACTGGAGTCATTATCACATTAAATTAATAAACTAAGCGAAAGTAGAAAGCAAACACATTGGACCAGAAAGTATACGTTAATGAGTAAGATTAACCAGAGGATACAGGGCATATAGCGCCGTATACCCTCGACTATAGGCCTAGGTATCCCTGTGCCCAAGTATACCGTTTTCAACCCTCTCCAAAATAATTGTATATTATGCAACATAAAATGTAGTGACGTGGTTTCTGTGTTGTTGGAGAGATTTTGACATGACTAGCTCAGGGCCGCTGGAACCGTCATGATCAGTTATCAGTGTTGCAAAATGTTTAAAAAAAATCAAAATTCAATTTTTTTTATTTGTTAAAATTTTTTCGGCTTTTGCCCACCAAACTTGGCATAAACATTATCCGACACAGTGGAAAAGTACTGTGGGTTTTCCCGTCTCTATGCATTCCAGTTGTCAGTGTTTCTAACCTATTTTATAAAAATGAACGCTTGTTTGCCGGAGATGTTATGAAGAGCCCGGAGCCTTTGTGATTGTTATTTTAATCGCAGTGCTAACTTGTTGCTGATTAGCAACTTTCCCTTTCTTGTTATATCTTTATGATGCTTTGCCAAGCATAAAATCCACATTCTACGTAATTCACATTCTAACTATGGCGTTATTTGTAGGGTGGGAACGAGGGAAAATTCCTTGGCTCCTCCTGTGTTCTCCCTGATACCTCACTTACCTTTTTTCTTGTAGGGAGGCAAAAACAGGTGCATTTATGTCCACCAGTATGTCTTGGCATTAATTCCTCCGCTACTTGCTTCGGTGACAAATAATCTGAATTTGAAATTTATTTATGCCTTTAGACATCTAGGAGTCAGGCTGGGATGCGGGAGAGGAAAGGATACATGGAATTGTCGGACAGGGCCTAAGTTAACGGTACCATCCAGACATTTGCCTGGTGTGACTGAAGAAAAACCCTGAAAAAATCAGCTAGTATGGCCGGCTGTTGGAATTGAATCCACGACCTCCCGAATGATAAACCAACGCTCTACTACTGAGCCACGGCCGCTCGGTTTGGTGACAAAGAACAACCTGATTCTAACACATTTATTGGGTTGTAGTTCGTACACGCCCACATGTTTTCTATCAAACAAGCTATTTTTTGTTTCCCTAAATTTTAAGATCTTCAAATGCCTACATCAGAATGTACCCATACTTAAAAATTTCAAAAATGTTACATTTGTTTTTTCACTGGACAAACGTTGTTGCTTGGTAATCAACATCATGTAGCTTTTCCCCATTTGTACAAGTTAGGTTACAGTAATGAGTAATGTTTTCGTTGTGAAGTTCTGATGATATTATATTATTTAAATAAACCTACACATAATGTCTCCATGCTGCTTTTTCTACCCATTACATGCTAATTGCAATTAACAAACTTATTGTAATATTAATAATAACAGAATTGTAGTGAAATGCGAATGAAGTAATTGCTGTATCACAGATTTTTTTGCTATCAGATTAAGAAATGCTATTTTAAAACGAAAAATTCTGACAAAATTTCCATTACTTTACATAGAATCATTTTAGATATTAATTAATTACAAATTCAACGCTTACAATTTCTAGTCTATTGTGCGGTTCACCGAAGTCACTTGGAACGGGTGTAAGCCATACAGCTGTTACTTTCCGTCCAATTCATTTTACCTTCTCACCACAGTCACATTTGATTTGTTATTCCCTATTTTTTTACTTTTGGTATTTCGATATTGTTCGGTGCCATTCCGTACTTCCAGATACGTATCTAAAAATTAATTTCAGATGGGATCAATGGATTTCGAGGGTCAAACTCCAAAGTCGGTCCGGGTATGAAATATATTTTAAATATAGAAAATGACGCCTAAAATTATACTATTTTTCACAATAAATACCGAAATTTACCGTGGCAGGTCCGGACCCACCCCTAAATACATACGTATATAAGTATTTCTACATCGCCCAATATCATTCTGTCTTTCGGTAACATTCGGAATTTGTTTTCAGTGTTTCGATATTGTTCGGTATTTCAATTTCGGTATTTCCTCATATCGGTATTTCAATAGTCGGTATATCGGAATTTCAATATTCCATATTTCGGTATATCGGTATTATTAGATGTATCTGCATTTCTTTATTGTTCGGTATTTCGGTATATCGATAATTGTTGGTATCCAAAACATATCGAAATTCTGTATGAAAATTTCAATACCGAACACACCTAATAGATCGAACAGTACTAGAACTATCCCCTGTGCTACACGCACGCGCCGTGAACGGTACATGGTGGATATAAAGGCAGCGCTCCACATATTCTCGATCCACGGTATGAAGTGAGGTGGGGTCGTCAGTCCCACGCTTGACCGTCTTTACACCCTCCCAAGGTGCCCAGGAGTATCGAAGACACTCTGGTACTCAATTTTATAGGAGGTTGAGGGCATCTCAGAGTACCAGGCATGAGAACACTGCGAGAAAAATCTCTAGCGTCCAGGCCGTGATTTGAACCCGAGCTGAAACGAGTCAATCGGGTCGATTTACACCCGGTAACCGAAAGGACAAAGAAGAGTTTTTAATTATTTCTTTGGGTTTGAGTAGTGTTTCTTTAACGGGTGACCAGGATCGAGGAAGTTACCCCCAGAGCACGGAAAATATGACGCCGACATTCTCAATTAATTATATTTCCCAGACCGCGTCAATAGGGTCATTCAGATCAAATTTTGTACCGGGTCTCCGGGTCACCAGAAGTGACCCGGTTTCAGCTCTGTTACACACGTTCCTCACGGTTTGTCAAATCGTTTGAAAGTTAGGAACATGTTATAAATTCGCTCCATTATAATGCAGTTTGTAGGTATCATGTAGGAGTATCAATGGAAATGTTATTTTGTGCGTCTTTTCAATTAAATAAAGTTGATTTTTTGGTAGTTTGCGCAATAACATTAAATTATGGTTCTTCTGTCTCGTTTATTATTATCTTTTTAGCTTAGTAAGATCTACAATACTCCATTCCATTTTCTGTGTCCCTTCTTTCCGCGAAGTTTGGTGCAATAGAAATTATAACAGATAAGATTGATCCTCGACATTGAGTTTCGTCTCCTTGGACAGAAGAATTCATTGGGTGTTTGTTAAGACCTGACGGACCTGCGTGTAATGAAAAAACGAATTTAACCTGACTTTATCTAATTTATTTCCGTGAATTCTGTAAAATGTTGGAAAATCAAAAAGAAGCAAAAGGGAAAATAATTGATGAGTACAAAAAGAATGGAAGTTCTTTAAAGGGGGAAAGAAAACAGGAGAGGTTGGCGGGAATCAAATCCACGTTTTCCGCTTAGCAATCCAACACTGTATGGAGTACACCAAGTGGAACACTGGAAACAATTTATTTTGCAATGTCTTTTAATCTCGCTTGTATTCTCAACACATATTACAGCACTGTAGTAGAGTATGTCGTTGATCAGGGAGATAGCAGATGGCATTAGGTACTACCGACAGTCACTGCGATGTAGAAGTCTAGTCGCATGATTCTCATCAGATTCCCTGTTTTCAAGATGGTTCCTGGTTAGGCAAACTAGCGCGTACCAAAAAAAAAAATGTTGCCCAATTTCTGCGTAGAACCATTGAGTATATCTAGGGTAGAACCTTACAAAAATATATTAGCATTTTCTACAAAACACAGAATTCTTTACTCAGAAGGGCTCGCACTCAAAATTTACATACATTTTCTTTCCTAAAATGAAGTTTATGATGTTATTAGTGGAGATTTTATCTGTAGAGTTATACAGGGTGGTTCTCGAAATCCATAACAGGACTATAACTCAGCACATAGTGCGCAGAAATATTTGAAACTAAAAATGTTAATACTACCAAAGTCCATGTGCGGAATCACGTGGCGATGCTTCTGAAATCACAGGAGACTCGGCAATACCTCTACGGAGGGGACTTCAAAATTTTAAATGGCAACAGGGCTTGATTCTGCTCCCATTGAAACAAGAACTAAATTTTGAACAACTTTTAGAGGAATCACTTTACTATAGCGCATACCATTTGGCAGCTAGAACACAGAGTTGATAGTCCAAATTAACATGGTGTACAGGGTTTTCGGGACCTTTTGGATGCTGTAACTCAAAGGGAGTACTAAATAAAGGTTCCAAACTAAAGTGAAATATTAAATGAGATATGCGGAATCAAACTGTGAAATTTTCGAAAACAGGGGTGTCCCGGAAATACTGTTACGGGGGAAGAGAACTTCAAAATTTTAAAAAGAAACAATGCTTGATTTTGCTTTCTTAGAAGCAAACATACAATTTTGAAAAACTTTCAGATGAAACATTGTTTAATATCTCGTAACGTTTGGCAACTACAAGAGTGAATTAGTAGGTCAACAGTTAACTTGCCAACTAGCTCTTGTAATTGATGATATTCAAAAATGTTTCATCTGAAAGTTGTTCAAAATTCCGTGCTTGTTTCAAAGAAAGAAAAAATCAAGCATTGTTTCTATTTATGGTACTTTCCGTTGGCCTAGAATGCTGAAATTTTGGATGAAGATTCGCGGCCACGTCAAAATTTCGCGAAAAATCCAAAATGTGCAAATATCCCCGTACTATGTACTTCCCAAAACACTTTAATAAATATTCAATTCATTGTTAATATCAATGACACAAATAAATTGTTACCATTTTTAATTTCGAACAATAATGGGAATTAAATAAATAGTTTTCAATTTTTAAGTTCAAATTTAAATTGTTGCAAACCAGAAATATTTAAATTTAATGTATAAAAGCATAATAAATATAGTTGAGGTAATAGTAGTTGTAAGAGTA
>JAGDQP010007325.1:0-61748 GCA_022664845.1 Lepisma saccharinum | reverse complement strand
TAGTATGAATTGTTTAAGAAAAGTATGTCTTAAAAAAGATTTTTTTAATTATTCTTTTTCGTTATAGATTTAAGAAGTGTCATAGATAAATGCGTTTAAATCTGACTTTCATCAAAATAATCTGAGTTTTAACACAAAAGTGAGGAAAAAGTTATGCATCGTGAACACAGAAATCAAAGGATCAAAACAGCTTAAATTCGAAGTAAAACGATTAGATAATTCAAGCGTAAAAGAAGGCTACCAACTCGAAATCTCAAATAGGTTCGAAATCTTAGCCGACTCGATTAGAAATCAAGATGAAATTAATACTTAAATTGATATAAGTAAGATGTGGAAGGCAATTCGTGAAATAGTTAAGGACGCAGCAAAGCAACGTATAGGTGAGAAGAAACAGCAGAAACACAACACTTGGTTTGATACAGAAAGCCATAAACTCCATAAGGGACGAAAATAAACAAGGTAGTGATGGGTAAGTAATAAAAGCGAAGCAGATATCAACCACTGCAGTAACACGAAACGAAATATCACACCTCGGTTCAGAAACAAAAAGCGAGAATATCTGACGCAGAAGATTCAGAAGATAGAGGAAAACGGGAAAATAAATTACTTACGAGGTCTATTCAAAGGGGTAAACTCGTTAAGGAAAGTGAAATGCGGCTATTGATGATCCCAAAAGTGGATCACACAAACAAATAGGGTCGCCAGGAGCCTAGAGTACCCACGCAACGCATCTAACTTAACCTCTAGCTCCAAACATTTTCTACACCCCAGACGAGCGGCGCAGAAATGCCTTCCAGATTTAAGAATATCTGGGAAAGAGGATTCCAGATCCTTGTGATCACTGTAAAAAAAATAATTTAGATCGAGGGAGGAAATACCGGTAAGGCGACACCTCCAATCTTTTAATTAGATCGTCAGTTCATACTCTGAAGTACCAGCTGGTTCAGATTAGCGACAGATTAAGAAAGAAAAAACGCAAATCTTTACTTGGGAAATAATCTCAAACGATGATACGCAAAACGACTCATATGTGACTCATACGGTGTCTTTACTCACTTCGAAGTCTACAGGGTGGCAAAAGACCATGTCTTACCTTTACCTTAGTAGGGCCCACACCTGTAGTCTGGAATCGCAATTCCTGAAATAAAGACGAACGAACACAACGAATGACGGTCGCAACTCAGTCCAAACGTAGTGTCATAACGCAAAACGCAAATAATATTTATTCACACAAATCACATGCTGGAGTCACTTCATATTTCAATGCAGAAATAACCAGAAACAATATATAGTTCCTTTCCCAAGTCATCATTTCTCAGCTGGCGAAAGAATCCTACCACCGGTCTACGGATTTATGAACCGATCTAATCTAATTAAAATAACATCACTTAAAACGATAAGTTTACCGAAACACAGAAATAATGAGTATCAATTGCTGTCAACTTCACGTAACGATTTATAGCTAATTTCCAATAGATATTAAGTTAAACATTAAATAACTCACTGCACATTATAAATATTACCAAACACTGTACGAGGATTATGAACTAATGCCTTAGATCGTACCTGGTTAACTGAGAGGTTTCTACACTACATTCACTGAATATAAACTCAAGATTGTTTTCGAAGAAATATAAAAATTTCAGAACTCAATTTATTGCTTTGAATGTACATATTTCACGCTTTCGGCTAGGATAATTTTATCAGAATCTGAACAGAATTACTGTTGAATTGTAAAAACAAACAAATTTGAATCGCTGGTATACATGAATTAAGCGGAACTGAAAGTTATGTAGTCACACATTAATGTCCATAATTTCTGTAATAATTAACAAATTTCATTGATGTTTTCACAAATTATTTCCGAAATATTGTTGTACAATTCAGAAAAGTTTTAGTACAGTATTACTTACACGAAAGAAGTTCTAGTCCAAAATGCATGGTAATTAAAGAATGACTTTAACGTTAATAATTTTGTGACGTCATTACAGTTGATTACTACGTTATACAAAAGACGTTCTGAATAAATTTTGAACATACAAAATATTGTTATAAAATATGATTTTTTTATTGGAGAATAGTGGCTGGAGTTGAAACCAAAATTATCGAACCATGTCGAACAAATTAAAATTTACTATTAGCATCAAAGCGGTACGCAAAAATAATCGAGCAGACATGTTGCTAATTTGATACAGTAAGGAAAATATGCGGTAGCTGTCAAACATGGCTAACCGGGAATTTCGAATAGATTTGGAAAACTGTAGACGAGAAATTGGCATATGATTATTGAAGTCTAACGAACCGATATTTATAATGCAAGAATTCGGTCAATAGCGGCCCCATACTAAAATTTAGAACATATTATACATTTTTGACAAATAATCTCAAAACCAAAATAATATAAAATTTAATACGGTGAAAATTTTGAAGTAATGACGTTGAAAAGTCCTGATAGCACTAGTATCTGTTTTATCTTCTTAATACGAATGATATATTAATTCCGAAGTGGACGAAACGAAATATGTTTAATATTCAAAATATATCTTTTATATCTACCAATAGCTGTTAGGGCTCGGGAAAGGCAAAATTACTGGAAGCCCCGACGTCCGTCCTTCAGCGTGAACAAAATGGAACTAACTAACGTGGCGTGGGAGAGCAGTTCTCCCAGCAAACGGAGAAGAAGGCTGATTCACACCAATCAGCAAAAAACAAGTCACGAAGCATTGACTAGGGCCAATCAAAAACAAGCGTTAGATCCAAGTCATTGCTGCGTGACTAACGAAACCCTGGATGGATAACGATAAAAATCCAAAGAAAATCCAAGCGGAAAACGCTCAAAGAGTCTAAAACCAACCAAAGAGAATGAGCTAAAGAGAACACACTGAAAGAAAACAAAACGGAGACAAAGTAAAATAAAAAGGGAGAAAATAAAAATAAAAATGGAACAGCAACTAGGCTGTTACAAAAGATTACAACTTACAAGTCGAGATTCGTAATGATTAGAAATGAACGTGGAGATCTTCAGATGGATCCCTTAAAATTACTGAGGTGTGGAAAATTTAATTCGACAAACTTCTTTATGTGCACAACGGAGAACAAACAGAGGAATTTTAAATTTATAGAGCAGAACCGTGGATACCCGAACCTAGCAAGATCGAGGTCGAAATAGTCCAGTTGCTGGCAATGCCCCTGTAGGAAAGTCATGCTTGACGAAAGTTTCTCTTCCGATATCATTAGAGTGCACTCAAACATATTCAAAAATAAGTGGAAAACATATCGCATCCTGGGCATAACTTCTGTAGGCCGCCATCTTGGAAAATAGCCGCTGCTGCCTACCATGAATGCATATACCCCTGTTAGTTCTTGTGGCAAACAAGTTGTTGGTATTAAATGGGGAGACCAGATGCAACGTTCAGCACTTGTACACTGGCATGTATAGAGCATGAAAATACGTGATGGACATTCCAAAAATGTAGCAATCCAAGATGGTGGCCATTCAAAATGGCGAACGACGCTATTTATTAAGATGTAACATATCTCGGCTGTGAGTTATCCGATTTTGATCATTCTTGTCTTAAATGAAAGATCATTTCTTTGGCTACAATTTTGTTCATGAGTAATATTTTCATAAATCTAATAGTGTTCCAGTTAAATATAAAAAGGTTTCATTTTAACCTAAAATATTTTATTATTTAATATTTTATTTTGAAACGACTGGTTTTAGAGAAAGCTATGTTCTTACATAAAATATAGTTTGCAGCTCTGGATTTAATTTAAAGAAAATATCAATTAAATCCGACAACAACTGTAACCCAAGATATGGACAATTGTTTGAAAATTTCTGCAATACGAGTTAACATTATGGAGGCACTAGAGCGTGTAGAAACTACATTATGTTTTGGTATAAAATGAGGGGAACAAGTGAAACTATCATCACTTGTACACTGGTATGTAAAGAGCACGAAAATACGTGATAGACTTTCTAAAGCGTAGGTATCCAAGATGGCGGCCATTCAAAATGCTATTGCCAATTTTCAATGTTACATATATCGGCGTCGCATTACCAGATTTCTTTGATTTCAATTTTTATTATGATCAATATTTTCATAAATCTAATAGTTTTTCAGTTAAATTTTAAAATGTGCATTTTAACCGAAACCATTTTTATTTAATATTTTACTGAGGTAGATTTCTAACTGATTATCTGAACCAGAACAATTAGTGCATATTTATGTAACAACTGCAACGGCAGGGTGGGAAGTACAACAGTTTCTGGTGCAGATACTCCGGCGATCCAATTGATGCATAGCTTTCCTTCGCTGTCCTTTCTCCATTCATGTTCTTCAGCCTCTGGTATACTTAAGAGTATTCTCCAAGTCTTCGTATCTAAATCTCTATCTGGAAACTTGCGCGTTCCAATGTATCCTTGCATGATGGTAGTTAGCAACTATCGACTTCACAATAATTTTATCGCAGCTCATTGGCACTTCCAACTTTTATTTTCTTGGACTACATGTCACAAGTAAACTTTCCAATTGTCTAGAATAACTCATCTGAAACAGTTCACTCGATTTCTAGGCTTCTGAATGTTTTGTGACATATTTTGTGCTGTCCCAGTAAGGCTTTTGATCTTTCCTTGTCCTGCAAATGCACGTACACTGTCCCAATCTGACCTGAATGGAACATTATAACAGCTGATGTTACTTCTTAATAAATATCTAAGACATTTTGGTTAATGTCAGGTACTTACAGTTAGATTATAACACCTTTCACAATGCATTTACTTGTCTTAACCTGTTTGTACAGTACAACAGAAAACCAAACTATTTATTAGTAGTAATTTCTTCAAATAAAAGTATATAATGGAAGCAGCATCTTTTGAATTTGAATTATTAATTTAAGACCTTTAGGCAAATTTGGCTCAGGCCGGATGGATGATGAGATGAATTGATGGAATAAAGAAACTGAGAGAAAAAGGGGAAACCCCGAGAAAAGCCACCCACCACAAAGTCCATATAGCATGAGCAGTAGTCGAACCGACCACCCTTAGCATTAAGGCGAACGCTAAACGATTGACCCACCGCGGTACGGCAGCATTTTTTAAAAGCACATATTTAGCTAAATATACCGTATCTTAATAAGACCTTAAATAAGAAAATAATTGTGAATAAATATTATTTGTTATTTTTTAAAAAAAATTCACTTAATTCAATAAAATAAAATAATTTAGGTAAAAATACACATGTTAAATTTAACAATAATCTATTGGATTTAAACAAATATTACTCTTAATTAAAATTGAGGTCAAAGAATTCACCTTTCATTTAAGAAAGAAACCATCAAAATCTCGGAATGCGATGCCGATATATGTAATATTGAAAATTTTGCAATAGCCCTCAATTAAATGGTCACAATTTTGAGTAGCTATCGTTTTGTGATGTCTTACTATCACCCATATTCCTGTTCTTCATAAACAAGTGTTCAAGAGCTGAAAGATTCATTTATTCCCTCCATTTTATACCTAAACATCATGTAGCTTCTACACGCATTAGTCCTCCCAAATGTAACCTCGTATTGCAGAAATTTTCAAACAATTGTCCATATATCGGGTTATAGTTGTCGGATTTAATTAATACTTTCTTTAAATAAAAATCTGAGTTACAATCTATATTTTACGTAAAAACATAGCTTTCTCTAAAACCAGTCGTTTCAAAGTAAAATATTAAATAAGAAAATATTTTAGGCTAAAATGAAACAGTTTAACATTTAACTGAAACACTATTAAATTTATGAAAATATTGCTCATGAACAAAATTGTAGCCAAAGGAATGATCTTGCATCTAAGAAAAGAATGATCAAAATCGGATAACTCACAGCCGAGATATGTTGCATTTTAATAAATAGCATTGGCTGCCATTTTGAATGGCCACCATCTTGGATTGCTACATTTTTGGAATGTCCATCACGTATTTTCGTGCTCTATACATGCCAGTGTACAAGTGCTGAACGTTGCATCTGGTCTCCCCATTTAATACTAACAACTTGTTTGCCCCAAGAACTAACATGGGTATAAGCATTCATGGTAGACAGCGGCGGCTATTTTCCAAGATGGTGGCCTACGAAACTTATGCCCAGGATACCACCTCTATCTCTTATTTTTTAATATGTTTGAGTGCACCCTAATGATATCTGAAGATACACTTTCTCAAGTATGACTTTCCTACAGGAGTATTGCCAGCACCTGCATTAAAATGTCAATAAAGGAATTGAAAGGTTTCAAATCACCGTGAATAGACAATATTCCAACCGAATTAATTAAAGTGAGAGGAACAGCACTAACCAAGGAACTGTATAAATTGATAAATGCTATATGGAGAAATGAGAAGCTTCCAAAAGTATGGAAACCCACAATAATAGTTCCGGTTTATAAAAAAAGCGATAAGCGGACTGTAATAATTACGGCAGAATCTCATTACTCCCAACATGTTACAAAGTACTGAGTAATATTGTGTTAACACACCAAAGTGTATACGTAGATGAAATAATTGGAAATCGCCAATGTGGATTTAGAAACAAATAGATGCACGTGGACCAGATTTTCACCTTAAGACAAATATTAGGAAGAAATGGGAGTACAATATGATTGTTCACCCGGTATTCATTGATTTTAAGAAAGCTTATTATGATTCTATCAAAATGAAATAGTTATACAGTATCCTGGTACGATTTGGAATTCCGAGAAAACTTATTCAACAAGTGAAAGCGTGTCTCAGCGACCGTATGAGCAGAGCACGGATAGGTAATAATATGTCAGATAGTTTAAGATTCGGAACGGATTAAAACAAGGTGATGATGCCTTGTCACCACTACTGCTTAACTTTGCGTTCGAATATGCAATTTTAAAAATAAGAGCGAACAGAAATTGACTAACATTTAATGGCTTGAATCAACTGTTCGTGCACGCGTATGATGTAGATTTAATAAGGGAAGCTGTAGAGGCACTACAAAGTAACACCGAGGTCTTAGTAGAAACTTACGATGAGATAGGTCTACAGGTAAACACAGAAAAGCAAACTGCATGATAACAAGCCTTACCAGATGAACATAAATTACGTGTGTTTGAAAATAACATTCTGAGTAAGATATACGGATCAAAACGGGACGAGATGACTGGAGAATAGAGGACACTGCATAATGAAGAACTTCGCGGACTGTAGGACTCACCCGATGTTGTAACTCGGGGAAGAAAAACGAAGACTATATTTCATTTTGTTGAAAAGCTAGGTAGAAAGAGACTGTTGGGAAGACCGAGATGACGTTGGGAGGACAATTTAAGAAGGGATATTCGAGAGGTAGATGTTTGTGTTAAAATTGGTTTGATCTTGTCCAGGATAGAATCCTATGGCGAACGTTTGTTACTGCGGCGTTGAACTTGAGAGTTCCGCAAACCATAGAGTAAGTAAATTATTATTATTATTATTTAAGAATAATACCATTATGAAGATAATACATGGCCATTTGATTTCCCAACAACTTTATACAAATGAGTACAAATCTGTAGAAAGTGATACATTAAATTGCACCTAACATTTCGAGTTGCTTCTCCCCTTTATTTTATTCACGTTACATTTTTTTTTTGTTTCTACAAAATTAAAATGGGAGTGTAAACCGCAGACTGTGAGCACAATTTAAAATTTGTAGAGAATAATGACTGGAAACAGAATAGAGGGTGTGAGAGAGGGAGTACGGGCTGAAAACCATTAGGTGATTTCAAGTTAATTGAACAGTTGAAATTCCGCCTTACTGAAGGTAGAAAGGCAAGTTGAGGTCAGAACAAAATAAAACTAATAGAAATGTAATTGAAATGTATATAGGGAACTTTTTTTTTCATTTTTCTATTTCAATGACACTACTAATTTAGTAAATCATAAATAAACTTTGATGGAGGACAGTACAACAAAAATATAAGGGAAAAAGTGGTAGTGAGCCAGGGGAAAATTTGGTCGCGGTTTCGAAGCTACAAGTTGTTTCTCTGCGTAAAACAAAAACATGATGAATAGATATATTTGAACTATAAACAAAATGAAAAATGTCAGTATAATGGAACAAGATATATCAGATAGAAATAAATAAAACTAAAATTCAGTATTACGATCGAATATGAAGTTAAAGATATTTCTTTTTTTTTGAAAAACAAAAATCATTTATTGTTAAAACATTAGCTCTGCTGAACACACAAGTACTGTAGTCAGGTTGTACAGCAAAGATCATACTTTATCTTACTTCTGCGCGTCAGTGCATTCCTTTATCAATAGAGAAATAACACTTAGCACTCTACACTTACTGCCTTTTTATGGCTGTGCTCTATCACTCTTTCTTCTTCGTTATATTTCAACCTTCTCTTTCGATTCATCTGGTCTACACTCGTCACTTTTATGATATTCCAAAAGTACTGATTAATCACTATCAGAATGACTTGTGACTTCTGAGTATATCTTCTTGTGATTTGTCAAGTTTCATTTTTGTTGTCTTTCGGCAAGTAAGCTGACATTGTGTTGTTGATACTAGGAATACGTGACCACAATCACACCGTTTATTCGTGATTAATTTCACTCGTTCAAAATCACATTTTTAGATCTCATTAGTCTCTCATGGTAACTGGAAGGCACTAACTTCAATAGTGATATTCATAGTTGCCAACCAAAAAATATGTTTCTTTGATTAGGTAAATTAATTATGCATTTACTGGAAACACTTTTTAGTTTATATTTTATGAATGAAAATATGCAGTGTCTTTGTTTTTCACTTTATTTCACTGTCATAAACCTCTCTAAATTTTATTATAGACTTAATTTAACAAGAATCACTGATTCCGTTGGTTCAGTTACATTCGCACAAATGTTCTTGCAGCCTTCCGTTGTCTGGTGACAATACGTAACAATTAAGCTGCTAATCTGGACATTTATTGACTGTCGTGTTGTCACATATTAAAACTAAAATTGTATTCTGCTATGCGATAATATAATTCTTCTTTGTTGCTATTTTTCTGTGTTGAGGTTTCTCCGTTAATTGTTAATTCTTTTGTTATGATTGTTGTCTATTTTTCTACATATTATGTCTGTTATCTATGGGGTAGAATTCTGTACTAGTTGGAGTAAATAGAGTCGAAGAGAATTATGGACACAGAATGAAAATGATGCACAACACTCAACACTAGTCATTAACGTCGCGGACTTTGAATCGACTCTAAGAAGTGTCCTGCTTTTGATCATACTAACTTCAATTTCCTAGAGCTTTCCTCAGTTTCACCAGATGAATGCGAATATGGTACCTATACTAAGACTCTTATCGCTACTTTTCCCATCCTTGAACCAGGAGAAGGACTTGCTGATGAATGCTATCTCACAGATATGTGTCAAGTTTAAGCCATAAGTGTCTATCAAGTCTATACATTTATGTTAAGTCAATAAAACAGCTCTTTTATAATTTTCGCTACACCTCACAGTGGAAATGAGAAATTTAATCACAATGCCATACTCGCTCCGTTGGAAGAATTGAAAAGTCCATCACCGCACAATTCTCGATTGTAAAATCAAGCGAAGTCGTCAAGATTTTTTTGGAAAATCTTGTTATAATTAAAACGACGATTAAAACGTAGATAATGTTTGAAGAAAGAGAAAGACTTTTAAGACATTTTTGGAAAATTTAAAGAAGAATAAAAAAGTTTATCATGTGCAATAAATGTCCCAAGCGTATTTCTTCTTCATTAAAACCAGCTCTCACTGATAAAAAATTGAAATGTAAAGGTGTAGATATTGTGAACTCCTCGAGCAATGGATAAAATTAAATTTAATCATAAAATTCAAAATAATTGAAAAAATTAGGATTTAGCATATTTTTATATTTTTATTGTAAATTGTTCTGTGAAATGGAAATAAAACCACCGCCATGTTTCAACAAGGATGAACAGAGTAAAACCAACGAACACTGATGCAATATAATACAATCTATGACGTCAATTGAGAAGTTCTTCACCTTCGAGCAAATAGCTATACTCTTATGATGGGAAGATCACCTTTTGACCTACATAAAGTTCAGCGGAAAGCCAAGTCAGACCTCACCACACATACACAATTACAGCAATCCCGGAACAAACACGAATTACTATATGAGACCGATCAGCCATCATCTGTCCCCTACAGTCCGACAGCAAGAGCCAGAGCATCAACTATATTCCAGATTGCTCAAGAAGGAAGATTTTATTTTTGAACATCTTATTCTTTTTGCTGTGAGAAATTCAAAGGCTGTCTTAACATAGAATCTTCTCTTCATTGAACATCTAAGCTTTCAGGTATGAATTAGGATATGTCTTATATGTGTGATTTCTAGCGTCTGACATGGGCTAGGCTATCTAAGTGTCAACTCCCGAATAATATTTGTTCAAAGTTAAATAACTTCGATAGAATCCGTTTACTCTGTCCATCGTTAGTAAATGTGGCGTGTTAAAATGTAATCAAGTCACGATTAATTAGACCGGCATCAAACCCTTTCGTAGCTAAGCAGTTCTCATGTTTAGCTGAGCTTCATTATGTTAAAACCAAAATTAAGCCTCTATCATCTGACATTTAAAGTTAACGCCCATAATGAACTCCCAGAGTTTACCACGTATTTCACATCGATATTTCACATTAAATAATCTTCGATGAACGGCGCTTTGTAAAACCTCTCGCTAATAATTCAACGTTTCATTAAGCGCATATTTCAAGATGTTTCAGGTATTCTTTGTGGACCTGGAGGAAGACGTTCACATGGTAATAGGTCTTCCTAAACTCAGGTTATAGTCAGAATACCTAACTAAATCATCAGTTTCGTCCGGCCGTTCACAATATGACCCTTGTCTTAATGTAAATATATAATCATATTAATCGTCGTCGTAGAAATATATATATATATATATATATATATATATATATAGTATATATATATATATATATATCTTTCAATTGTAGACTCTTTTATTATCTCAGCGCTTTTTACTTTGTAAGTGCTTTGCTTTGGTGTCGTCCAGACGTTCAATTGGTACTATCCTATCCCGCAAAGAAGAATTCACGCTGCTCCAAGTCTGCAAACGCCACACCACCTATGGCATGATAGCAGGTTATAATTTATCTACGTAAAATCTTTAAACCCAGGACAATAAATATACACGATTGCTAAATGAGCAAGTTACTCGGCAGTCACTAATGCGCATATCACTAAACGTGACGGCGAAATAAAACAGGTAATAACCTAAAATTCTATTTATTAAAATCAAATAAGGAATTATTTTTCATTACACTAATCATAACTTCTTAACCACATATTATAACAAAGCTCATATGGCATTGCCACTTTAAATTCCAAATACTTAACTTTCTTGACATAAACATATACTCAACTTTTGCCATAGTTAATTTCCAATTAAACATAATTAAACTACATCGTTTCTTATCTCTTATCCAAATCAATTTCATGCTTTTACAAATACTTCTGTTAATTTCACCTACAAGATCGCTCAACATTAACCAGACGTGTTTCTCAATTTTCATTGTTTCGTTTCACTATAACACTAACAAGATAATTGTTCAACGCAGTAAAAACTTTAAAAACAATTAGAATTACTAACAATAGTAAAACTCTTTCATATTTCTCCAAATTTAAGTTAATTCAGCAACAATATAAACATTGCAATCCAATAAATTAACTTCAATGTTTAATTAAACCATCCTTCAAATATTCGTATACTCATATCAAAATTAACTTAAAAGATCGCATTTTCTCTTGCGTACGTTCATATTGATAAAAAAAATGTTTTAAATTACATAGAGTGAAACTATACTGTAGCTAAATAGTGTTCAGGTACTCGGAATGTTTAACAATGTTAGAAAAATAAACCTTATACTTAACGATTAGAATTTTTTTTACAAATATGGTAATTATTTAGCAGATTGGTTCATTCCGGACAACAGTGAACACTTTTTGAATTCCAGTGATGACGCAAGTTGTCAGATTTTGCGGGAAAATTATTAATCCAAAGATCCATCTATAACTGAGCGAGCTCCTGACAGGGAAATATGAGTAAAAGTAGCGCTCCTTGTGTCAGGGGAACTCATCACCAAACAAAATCAATACACAGTACTTCGCGTCGCATGACAGGTTTGGTTCTAACTTGTAAGTCGAATTCGATAAGCATTTTTTTTTTATTTCCCGGTTATATAATAGGTGAGTCTCAAATGTTACCATATATCATGGCCTAGTGAAGTTTAGGCTAATTCGCCTGTCGCAGGAGACACTGTGATAGCATGATTTGCCCAGATTGGCTGTTGTTGTTGTTGCCTAGCTGGCGATTTCCAATGCTAGAATACAGACAGATTTCTCTAAACAGATAATCTTTGCTTAACGACAGTATCTGCCAGTTGCGTCATACACCATTCAGCCAATGAGGAGGGAATGCTTTACCCGTTATTTACATATCTTGAGTATTAAAAACAATACTCAAGGGTTAAATATAGCACTTAATTTGAGACAGAGAGGGTATCATATTACTAACTTAGGTTTGATTTATGCTTCAGATTTCCGGTGATCTGTACATTAAAGCATTTTGGAACAATTAAATATTCACATCTTGTGACAAAATGAACAGAGTTAAATATTATCGTCTTCACGAAGGACTCAATTCCACAAGTTTCAGCACTGGCTTATAAATTACCCTCCAAAATGTTGAAACTGGTAAACACATTCATAATACCATCAGTTGCATATCTTGCCTCATATTGTGCCACTTCATAGGCTGTCAAACATGTTTTCTATGTCAAACATGTTTCAGAAGTTATGTTGGTTTGTAGCTCCTATTCATGCAGGTAAAATTATTCGACCAACAATGAAACATTCGGAATTATGTTTTCAGTGTATTTATAGCTATGGGTTGAGGTTTCAGTTAGGGCTTAAGCCTGTTACAAGTTGGAGGGTGAAGTCCTTCAGCGAGCACTCTTGCAGAGATATAGATGGAGAAGATACCAATCAGTGTCTTAATTTATACGCCATTCCGATATTCACCTGGTGAAATCGGGGAAAACCTGACAAATTTCAATCAGTAGCGCTGAAAGCACTGCTACTCGAATCGATCCGAAGTTCGCTCGCTAAAAGAAAGCTGTGTCTAGACGAAGTGGTGTAATATGTGGATGTCATATATAAAGTGCATAGCATGGTACAACCAATCTTTTTGGTGTTCTATATGTGAATATAGTGCAAAACAACTAAATTTATGTATTATTAATCATGTATTATTTTTCGTGTATTATTTATTGCCATGTATTATTTCTCTCTTTTCAGATTTCGACGGGGCTTTAAGATGTTCTTCTCGTGTTGTCCCTGCGTCAACGTGAGCCGGGAGACACTCTCACGACAGGAGGTGCTCACCAGTAGGTACACCACCTGCTCGGGATCTCCAGACACACAGTGCAGCGTTATACGCAACGGTGAGCCATTTCCCGAAAAAAAAAAGTTCACATACTGCATTCACTGAGAAAAAAAAAGAACAATTTTAGCATTCTACAATTTTCCTGCAAACCCAGAAACCTGGGATAAAGTGATATTTTCTCTCACTAATAAAAGTACCACTATATTCTTCTTTATCCTCTCTTTCCATAAAACTTCTTTTTTTTTTTTGAGCTACCAAAAAAAATTTACAAGTACTCACATTCTTCTGCATGTCTAGCGATAAGAGATTTTTTACGTTTTAATGTCTTTTCTATTTCTCCGTCTATCCGTTCAGCGCTTATCTTCAAATGCATGCCGTCACACTTATGTGGACATTAATGTCTTTGTGTGTGCCCTTTCTTATTTTCCAGCTTTAATCAGTGTTGCAAACCATAGAATTTTATATGTACCATAACCATATTTTTTCTTTTTTTAAAAAAAAAACAAAAGTGTTTGTGGCTTGGTTTTTTCATTTTCAAATTTAGTAGCGTTCACAAAAATACAGGTCATCGTTATTCAGCCCTTTTTATGACCTCTTATTTTTCTCTCGTTTTGCGGAACATTATGGTGCAATAGGATTTCGGTTTTATATTGTTAGTTTATCCTGCGAATGACTTTGAAAGAATTTCAATGTTGAACCTGAATTCTAGAAAAGGCAGACACATTGTCTCGTTGAAGGATATGCGAATGACCTTTCCTAAGCAATTTCATAAGTATATTGAACAGTTCTGCTTTATAACGTTTATAAAATGGACTCGCAGTAAGGTTCTGATATCGTTTACATAGATATTGTGAGTTAAGTCTACCAAGTAATGAGCTATAGGGATAAGTTTAGTTTCTTCTTCACTATTAACATAGAACTTTGCCTGACACATATGAAAAAAGTTGAACTTATACAATCTTTCCTTGTCACTTTGGTTATATTTTAGAATGCGTTAAAAATAACATTTGGTTCTCATTTAGCAGTTGGAGTATTGTTGGAACTCTATTTTGTGAGGAAGGCAGACATACTGACAGAGGTTTTCCAAGATTTTTCTCAATTTTACTAGTCGAATGCTGGGGTCATACCTCACCTACCGTAAGGCCCTGTTTTCTCTCTTTACTATCTTTTCTCCGAATGAGTGATCGCTAAGGAACGTCATACTTTATGCTTGTGACGTGCGTAGACCATAAGTGCCTGTAAACCTCCTAAATTAATATCAAATCCTAATTTCTGAGACTAGATATGATTGTTCTTATATTCTTCTTGTTACGCGAATGTTATCGATTTGAATTGAAATGTCTGCTTCGGAGTCTGGTAGAGATAATTCTTTCTGGTGGTTTTTGCCTGTTCTCGCTGTTTTAACAATGTATACCTATAATGCGAGATGTTCTTTACATGATGCGCAATGACTGTACAGGGATATTTCACAAGTTTGTTGTATGTGAGTCCGACTACATACTTAATAGAAATTAGACAAGTAGTTTATTATGGAAAACAATGAAACAAAACGTCTTACATTTGACAGATAGCATAAGAGCTGCTTTATCAACCATTTGATTTCATGGTGGTTAGCGATATTAGAACTTCTGCTGCCATAGCTATCAACACCTTATATTGCGATCTATTTTGAGCAACTCATAAATATGTACCTACTGGATATAGTTTGATCAGTCACTGTGCACTGGAGCCCACTCACTGGAATCATAATTTAAAATCAACTGTCTCTTATTGACTAATTTTCATTTTTTAATTAATTTATTTTAAGGCCTTTAGGCAACTATGGCTCAGGGCAAAACTAGTGTCCTTCTAGCAACGTACAGCAATGTATCAAAGTGAATGGTTCCTGAGACCTTTCTCCAAGAGTATCTCTCCCTTGCACGTTTTTTTCAATGAACCTTATTCTACACGTACAGTTGAAACGCGGTTGTTTTGCTTCTAACATTACCAAATTATACTTAAGGACACATTTTCATGTGCTCATTAGCCGTACGTTTTTCTTGTAACTTGACTAGTAACCAATAGAGGAAGCGCATTGTGTATTTCTATTGTCTGCTAGACTAGAACGCTTGCGGCTTGCGTGTATATGAAAAGACGAACTGATTGTGAATCAGCTACCAAAACACTAAACTAGCTGATTCTACATATGGAGAATAAAAACCCATCTTCTTCTCTCTTTAACTTGCAGTGGTGCTGTGAAACCTTGCGTTTACCTTGTGTAATTTCTTTGTGTTTCTACCGTTACCTGTCTTAATGCATCCAGAGATGTTGTGACCATCAGATGAGTGCTTCAAGATTAGCAGCGGTATTGGTGGAAACGTTCTTGTAGACAGCAATGTCATGCCTAATTTGGTAACAAACAGTTGTTTGAAGCCGTGTTTTTGCTAGCGTATCCGTATCGGTATCCATATATGTCTTTCCATATGCGGTGTTTCAATTACGAAGACGTAAATTAAGTAACTACCACGAATTGCTCACTACTAAGCCATACCACATCTTAATCACTCCTCGATTTGTCAGTTAGGGATAGGAATCCCAGTTGATTAAGAATAGTTTCCATTTCTGGAGAAATAAGAAGAAGGCAGCAGGTGATAAACCAAACGTTACGAAATAAAACGTTTATAGAACTCTATACGTAACAGTATATGAGAACATGTCCCAATATTAGTTATAAAAATTTTATATGTGACATATAAACTGAAGGGACTTTTAATCTAGTAACATTCCTTGAATTTTACGTTCATAATTATTCATTAATATATACTCATTACTCATTAATGTTGCATTAAATGCAACATAATTATTTTGAATTATTTCATACTAAAGTTTATTTATGTGTAAAATATTGTTTTTACTTATATTTCATCCGGACTTGTCAGTTTATATTCACCATTCTTGAATTTTAGCTGCTTTTAATATCGTGATGGTAAATATTTCCTTATGCAATTATTGCACCATAGCCACACACTCTGTAAGACAGACTAGCACTCAATCAAAATCATGTAATAAAAAAATGGCTGCAATATTTTTTTTACTATTTCTTTATTAAATCTGAATTAGAGTACAGAATCAAAGTAAACAGAAAAGAATAATTACAAAAAAAACATTAAATGAAATTAAAGGTATAAAATAAATTAAACAATAGCAATTCAAAATAAAACGGAAATACTCTTTTCTTAAAAAAAAAATATTTTAAGATAGTGTCGAACCTGGGACGACTGAATTTGTAGTCTAACGCTTTACCCATTACGCCACGAAGCGAAGTAGCGACCAGTGTTTTCCGAGAGCTGTTTCTAGCAGTTTCGATAACACTTAACAGACGCCACTAATTACGTAGTGTTCACAAGTCATGATTGTCCTCTTCGCAGGCAATTCTCTGCCCCTTTGTTCCGTTCTTCTACCAGTTCTATTTGTTTAGAAAAAAGGAGCAATGAGTTTTACCTTTAGCAAGCTTCGGAGAAAAACGACAGTTAAGCCAGTAGCTACTTTTAATCGGTGGTAGCAGTGATAGCGGTTTAGCAGAAGTAGCAGTGAAAAACTATCTGCTTCGCTATTCTTGCCCATCTCTATTTCACACCTGTTTTTCTAAGATTGTCCAATGATTTTTTTTCTTTCTTTGTGCAGTGTATTAATGCGCGATCCCTTCCAGATATCAAATTCGGCATAAAGTAGATTTTCATTTATTTTTATTTTTTTTGCTTTTATTGCCTTCTTCCAACTGCCGATTCAAATATAAACAGACAATAAAAATTTGCATAACGTAATATAAACATGCGTGAATATCTTCACACATTTAAATATGAATGTTATTACATTGATCGTCATCATCATCATCAAGATTATCAAGAACTCGTTATAAAGGACAAGATTTGCAGTAAAATGCATTATTATTATTACTATTATTTGATTTTACTTTTTTCAAGCTTTAGTTTGTTTGAAATGTCAAGCCGCATCTATTGAAAAGAAACAAGCCGCCATGGTTTGTTGTTATGCATGCGCGTAAAATTAGTTCCTCGTTCGGAAACAAAATACTGTCCATTTACTTTGTACCACAATAAAAGAATCTGTCTTTCAGATACAACACAAGTTTTGGTTTTGTTTGTTTGAAATGTCATCCCCCATCAATTAAAGAAAATATAGAGTTTACATACTCTGTGACTGTACCCATTATTCAAATTTGATTGGGTGAGACTATACGCAAGTAGTCAATTATAACAAGCTGTTTAGTAATTTTTTACCAAAAACGGGTGTGATTAAATGCATGTAGTTTGATTTAACCATTTTTCTGTGTACGATTCACTCGATGTTGTAAGAATAATGAAATCACGACGACTAAGATGGACAGGCTATGTAGCTCGGATGGAAGAAAAACGAAGATTATATTCCATCTTGGTTGGAAAGCCGGAGGAAAAGAGACCGTTGGGAAGACCGAGACGACATTAAGAGGACAATCTTAAAAGAGTTCTTCGAGAAGTAGGTGTTTGTGATGAAAACTGGGTTGATCTTGCCCCGGATAGATCCCGATGGCGAACGTTTGTTACTATGGCGATGAATTTGTGAGTTCCGTAAGCCATAAAGTAAGTAAGTAAGGCCAGTTTAAAACATTTTAATTATGAGCTACCATAATCCGGAGTTAGTCTATGACTCATAAATTATAAATAAGCCAATAACTGACACGAATAACGCTCTCACCAACAAACATTAAATTTTACAGGCCACTGGATACAATTGATTTTATTGCTTTGGGCATTTATTCAGTATATGGCATCTCCAGGTAAAAATTATGAAAAAATAATTAAGCTCTCCAGAGCAAAATCTAGGCTCCAGGTTCAAATTGTTTCAATTTTCCTGCTAGATTAGGTTAGAATAGGCTAAGTTAGGTTATGTCAGGTTTGATTCGGTTAGAACAGACCTTCCGTAACTGGATGCCGTATACCGAAATTATCCCTTGCTTTGTATTAAATCGCTTTCTTCCAACACATTATTTTCATTACACGCGATAGTCAGCTGGTGTTAACCAGAAAAACTAGTAATAAATTGTTAATATTCGTAATATTTGGACTTCTAATTAAATTGCGTGGCAATAACGTGAAGTATTAGACGCGCCACTCGCACTGAAATTTTCTTAGCATTTTTTTTTTTAATAATAAATGATTCCACCATTGCTCTAACAACATTCTAACAATATTGTATTTTAAGTTCAGCTTGACTGACACTAGATGGCAGAAAAAAATTACGAAACTATATGGGACTTCTCCTTCTATAATTACTTTATCTATGATTCGTTGACTAACTTGAAATTAAGTTACATTAAGCATAGAGTTAGCAATAGAATAGAGAGAGCTTTCATGGCGTCACATGAAGCCAAATTTACGGTTCAGCAGTAGTCATATTGTGTGGCTCCATTAGAGTCCCTCTATACCGAGTACTGTTGGTCAGCCAATGACCTTTTTGAAACGTAAATTTCTGTGGTGTGACTACAATGTACAGCACAACACATCTTGCACATTTTCAAGCATTTTACAATTGACAATTCTCTGCAAAACAGCTGTTTTTGAATAGCTCTGTTCTTAGCTATTTTGAAGGTTTCATCTGGCATGCGCCCTTCTCAATACCTTCCTCTTCCCATAGGAAAGAATGAGAATTCAATACTCGGTATAGAGGGCTTCTAAATATGGTACCAGCCAATGTGGTGGAATTGCTTCGTCTCTTCCGTCTCTTGGCTTCACTCCTCTCGCGCAGAAAACAGCCTCACGCTACCTCTATTCCATTCCTAACTCTATGATATTAAGCAACTGTCAGTATGCCGTTTTCTTTTTTTCTTCATTATGACTACGTTTCTTTCTTTACTATTCTTTTCGTTCTTTACTTTTACCTATCACTTTTTATCCTCTACTATTCATTTGCTGTCTCTCACTCTTTCTTGTCAGTCTTTGTTTCAAGTAAAATATTTGCCCTCTTCATCAATTTAATTACAGATGCAGACGTTACGTAAAGAACAAAAAGGAATCAATTCTAGGCTTCTTTGATTCGTTCACTAACCCAGATTTCTTCCCAAATGATAAGAATAATTTTACTTCATTTTGTTTTCTTATCTTGAGGAAGTTAGATTATTACCAATTAATTTAAGTAGAAGATTTATTAAATTAAGGCTTCTTTGACTAATAAGATCCATGATTAGAGCTCGTCTTGTTTCATTAACAGTACAAAAACGAAAAAAGCAAGAGCTACTAAAGAATATAAGGGAATGAAGATGTCGCTAGTATAATTTTTAATTCTACGGTTAAATTAAGGATAATCAAGGAAGTTATTAATGTTTAGGAGAACGTACATAAAGCTAGAGATTATTTTGTGAATGTTATTAATTGTAGAAAGCCAATTTGTATCCTTCAGCCACAAGCGATAAGCGTGAACGTCATTCTTGTACGGGACGTCAAGGCTGATTTACATGCACGTTACGTAGAACACGCACAAAAACACGTGTTTCAATTGGCTATTCACCCAAATCGCAAGCAAAGCAAGCTTTCATGAAATCCAACCCTTAGGGTTCATTTTCAAGCCCGCTTGCGTTGCTTGCGATTTGGGGGAATCGCCAATTGAAACAAGTATTATAACATGTAATAAAACTACACCACTTGTTTCAATTGGCTACTCACCCTAACCGCAAGCAACGCAAGCGGGCTCGAAAATGAGCCCTTAATTGTCTTAAAACAAATATTGCTGAAGACTGGAAATAGTTCATGTTACAGGTCGTTCACAGTTAAAGGAAAACTTCATATTACACAAAAGAGGTAAAGCAATTTGGTAAATGGATGGTGATGAGTAGAAGTAAGAGACTAAAACTGCATGGATATTTTATCGTACAAAGGGTAAACGAACTAGTTTTCGGTACTTTTAGACCACTGTCGTTTTGAAACTTGAAGTGCAGATATATTGTTGCTTGCTATCAAATATTTGTTCATGAGAAGCAACTTCCAACGTGAAAATACTAGCGATCTTTTTTATTTTATTTATTCTTTTTTTTTTCAGGTTAGAGTGGCTATGCTAGAAATCTGAAATATGTATTTAAAAATATGCTAATTATTTGCCCCCATATCAAATAAATGGGCAATGTGGGAAAATGGCATCGGTGCACCGCGATTGCGCACAATCTGTAGTTGAATAACAATAGGTCAGAAAAATATAAAATTGTGGAGTTGCGCACAGTTTTTAGATGCGACATTGTCAAATCTCAAGATAATCATGCTTAAACAAACCATGAAATTGCGCACAGAGTGTCAATATCTTGGAGAATAAGAGAAAATATGAAAGAAAAAAACGGGTTTTTAAGCTACTGTTTTCTATATTACATTTCTGCAAGATACACAAAATTCAATTTTTACAACTTTCGTCCCTGAAACTTGTGTCCTACAACTTTAAGAAATTTCATTTTTTGAAACGTCGCAGTCCGTGGAGTTTTGGAAGTACCTGAAAAATTTCATCATTTGTTCCCTCCTTTGAATTTCTTCTTTTCTGTGTGGTTTCAAATCTCCTTTTCGTATAGAAACGATCTTCAAGTATGTTTCATTTTGTATTTCAAGGACCACTGATACTACCTTATGAGCGTGGAATTTAAATTAGGTTGTTAGAATACACTGCACAAACTGTGCACAGCTTAAAGAAGTCACTAGAAAAACTATACACACACACACACGCAAAAAGAAGGCACAAATATCATAGTGGCACATACCTAACCCAGACTGTGTATCAATATATAGGCATTACGCAGATCAGTATCGCTTTGTATCTTTCACCACCATGCTTGACCCAGATGGAACCTACAACAACGAGTATTACAATATGGAAACAAGGTTCTGATATATTCTATGGCAGAATTCTCAAAGTTTATGTAAATAGATCTGAGTATCACTCTTTCGTCTAAACTCATAATCATCTTCCACATAACTTCGTAAGTTTCTTTCTTGGCAAAAACGCGAAACAAAAAGGAACATAATATCCATTCTTATATCCGTGAATGATATATAGCTGGGTGAAATGTCGTGGAGAATATACAAATGTCCCGTCAGCGAACAATTCCATGTAATGGAAAACAAACCAAACCCTGAAATGAAAAAGAATAAAGGAATAATAATATTGAACAACATTAAAGACACATGCAAACACCATTATTAAACCTTAGGCAATTTTATAGTCATACATACATAAAAATTTCAATTACAACTATAAAGGGACACATATCTGATGTCGTTAGTGCATGTTAGAAGGACTATTTGCGCTGCTTCATCGACATACAGAAATCTTTCTTCATCCGTAGTTACATCGTTTGTTCTTTCTTTCAATTGTTGAATAGCTTCAGCAATATCTTTTGGTTTAGCGGGCATTCTCTTCCTCCGAGATCGATACATTGCTTCTTTTCATCTTTTCACATCCGAATGATCAAGCCTGTTCACGCTCGTCATTTTTGAAATCTCCTTTCTTATGATTTTATTTCGTCTTATGGTTCGTCAAGGAATTCTTCAGCACGGCGTTTACAGTTTTTCCTCAAGAGATGCCTTTCAACGTCTTCAACGCTCTCTTGCTGATTATGATGCTGTCTCTTCCGTAATACTTTGCTTTCAGTAGCATCAACTTCAACTGTAGCAGAGCATGTTCTCAAGGTACATCTGCAAAAATAGTGGTTTGGCGTAAGTAATCAATCATTAGTAGATGGAGCAATAGAAACTAGAAATAAAAAAGCGATCCTCTGAGGACCTCACCAAAAGGTCTATCGATTAACCCCACTACTTTTATATGAAAATGTACTCAAAACCGATAATGTCGTCTCAGTGTCAACAGATAATAATTATTCTCAGCATCGTCCAGTATATATATATATTCATATCTGGTAGTTAACAAGTTGTCTAACAAAATTCGTCCAATCACAGCGCTTAAACAGTTTACTTTTGGACAATGAACGATCTCTGTAACGTGATTGGCTGAAGGAAAAGAAAGGTTCTGTGAATGGATTTTTAGTCGGTATGGACTTTCAGGATAAGAATACATAAGTACAATATATCCTACTAGGACTCTCTGCTTCATACCGTAAATTTAAATTTTATTTTATTTTATTTAAGTTAAGAGTTACTTAGCTAGTAAGTTAGTTTATTTTATTTAATTAAATGTGCCATGTATTGTTTTAGAAAAAATCTGCAAAACCCATAATTATTAAAGATCAAAGAATTAATTGGCAACAATGCAACTGCATTAAAATTATTATTTGATTTGCTTCTTATCTGCGTGGACAGATAAGTTGAAGAAAGTGTGCGCAAATCCATTGCACCTAAATGGCATGACACCCTCCTAGTAGCAATAAATAGTTTGCATAATTTACATAATGATACTTGCTAAGGGGTCTCTAAACATTCTTCTAGTTGTTGAAAAAGAAAAGCACTACAACAAAATCACATTAAAGCAATAATTAACCAGAGACAAGTGAATGTACCGTGCTTAGCATATCTGCTTAGATAGGTTAAATTTGTAACTTAATGAAGCCTTCTTGAAACTATCACCTTAACCACGACCAATAACAAAACCGATATGAATCGTGTGCAAAAGTCATCATCAAAGAAAATATAAGCAACGTGTCCGGAACAATATTAGTTTCCCCAAATTATTTTCGACTTTTTTATTTAATGTCTTGCGAGTGCCAACTGCTAATTTCAGGAACGTAAGCTAAATTGTAAAAAAATATATATATATATTGAGATTCTAATTCACTATAGAATTGTTTAATTGTACACAGTAAAAAATAGCTGTGTTAATTCAACAGAATGCGGTGTCCCAGCACGACTACTACTTTTATGTGTTAAATCAACACAACACACGGTCTTGATTTCGGTACTGGGAGAAAAAAAAATACGGCTGTAGCTAGATTTGAACATGGGTTACTCAGTTAGAAATCGAGCGTCTTATCGACTTTGCTAAATCATCAGACGAAAAGAGCACTGGATTGAAACAATATAGAGGATAAAAAAAATGTTGCTGAGCCCCGAACACAAACAAATTTACTCTCACGACTTATGCCATGATTTAATCACTTTTCCATTGGTCAATTAGGGATCACAATCCCCCATTCATTGAGAATATGTTCTATAAAAGTAAGCGCAGCATTTGACATGTTACGATAAGAAAGCAGTAATGCTGCTCAAGTGTTTGGCTGTCGCCATCTTGCTTGCTTTCATAGAAATTAAATATGAATAACCCATGTTCAAATCTCACTGCAGCCGTAATTTTTTTTCACATTACCGAAATCAACACCGTGTGTTGTGTTGATTTAACAAATAAAAGTGATAGTCACGCTGGGACACCGCATTGTGTTGAAATAACAAAGCTATTTTTTGCAGTGTAATATATACGGTTTTTAATATAAATGTATCATAATATGTAATAAAAATAGAGAACTACTTTATTTTTTTAAAAAAATCCTTCCTAAAATTGAGATGTGGAGATAATTCAATGCTGGGGCTATTAGAATATAAACGGTAATATTTAATGAATTAAATATGTGTGTTTGGTAAGATGTAGTTGCAAATACACCAGGTCCCAATACACGACTGCACGTGCAAAGCGTTTCAAGCAGCGATACAGCGATTACACTTTCTGTAGTCATATCTTCAACGATACTCGAACCCACATTGAATTTCTACATGAAAGATGTGAGCAATTTCTGAACCAAATCTTATATTTTACACACTATTTAATTACGGCATTTATTATATACTGTATATTTAATATTACAGACTTTTTTTTGTTTGTTCCTTTCTTAATTTGAACTTCGATTCAAAAGCATAAAATAGTAAGCTCAGGAACACTATACTTTTTGCTTGATACTGGTTAATATATTTTTTCGCTATTTTAATTTCTTTCTCATTTTTTTATTAATACTTACTCATTTTTAAGTCTATATTCTCACCAAAAGTGACCTTCTCTCTTTCAGATGGTGGTGTCCTTGTGAAAGAACATCAAAAACCTTCTATTCAATTACAATATTATAGTTCTTCTTTATAAGAGCGCACAACAGTGAGTTGCGAACAAAATTATTTTCCTTTTCTTTTTTTTTCAGCTTCCGTTGCTAACATGTATATTTACAAAAGGTTCGCTAACACTTTCGCCTTTCTAATGCTATGCAATGTATCTGCATTGTTATTCAGAACTAGGTACATCACTTTCAGCAAATTGTTCCTGGCATCTAAACAAGAATCAAAGTTTATATTATTATGGGGAAAATTCAGCGTCGTTTTGGAGATACAGCGTTTCCAACTTGAAGCTCAAAATCGATGCCTACAAAGGGAGAAACTTAATAATTCTCAATAAATCAGAAACGATGTCTTAAATGACAATTTCCTTTGCGATACTCTGTTTCTAAGAGTATGATAGATATCAGGAATGAAAATACGATGTCACCGGGTTGTCACTGTTGCCAACCTGTATAACGTTTTAATATTTTCAAATAGGCCTACGTCGTATTATTGGATAATTGGCATTCGATAGTGATGATGCATAATATACTTAAAACACACATCATAATGTTGCAAACTGTGGATAGAACACGAGATGAAATATCGTGTTTATGTTTTCATTACCAGTCTGTTTACTTATATCTCCAAATATTTTTAACTCGCTTACGCCCGGACATGATTTCTCCGCTTAATTAGTCATGCTTTTTGACTGACAATACACTGGATTACAATGCACACACGCATTTCTATTCATATAACGAAACGTTTTGCCGATCTTATACAAACTACGTATTTTCGTAGGATATTTGATTTCACAGTTTGCAACACTACACTGTGTGCTTTACGTATGTTGCTTGTCATCACTATTGTAGAATTGCTAATGATGTCGATCTATACACGAGACATTAAAACACCACATTTTTACCAGTTAATGTACATTTTACATGAAGAACATCTCAGGTGGTGTACCTGATATTAAATAGCCACAATCTTGGATTACGACGCCATCTTGAATTTTTTCCAGTGCTCACTGTATAATGCGTTTTCTCGAGAACTATTCGGCCGATTTTCATGAACTTTTTCTGTTTTGTAGCTAAAGTTCTTCTACCCATAATGAACACTAATATTTAATTCTCGATTATTATTTTTTTATGATTTAAATGGCTTTTATAAAAAAAAACGGTCAATGATATCGAAAAGACACTTCTATTCATTTTTGTAAAGCATTTAATTATCTTTAATTTGCCGTTTACAGAAAGAAATTCGGTTCAAAAATGACAGATAGATAACCGTTTGAGTCGAAGCGCGCGCGAGAATTTCGCTCTCAATTAACATACGACATCTGACATGCAAATGGACTTATACCAACAACACATTTCTTATGTACCATCATTTGTTTAAAAAAAAAAAACGTTCTGAATTTTGTTTTTTTCTACGTGTACTTATACATAAGTTAAAGTGGGAGTGGGCTGAAAAGGGCAATGAGAGTGGAAATACTGAAGTCTAAACAAGAATGAAAATATTAATAGGAAGTAACCAAAAAAAAATTATAATTAACTTGAATTTTAGTTTTTAGTTTTGTTTCTCTCTTATGGAAGAAAATATGCGATGTGATAAATGCTTCTTCTGTACATCTGAAAAATATACAAGACCTCGGGAAAATACTTCGGAAAGTGATTCCTACCATGAAAACTAGTAAACACGTTCCTATCAACAAATGGTGAAATTCTGCTTCACTTTAGAGATGCAGCGTTCTCAACTTGGAGCCCAAAATCGATGCCTTAGAATAAAAAGAAAATGAATAATTCTCAATAAATCAGAAACGTCACATTCAATGAAAATCTCTAATATTATTTCTAACATGGTGGAATATCAGGAGTGAAAACATGACGTCACCCAAGTTCTCAGTGTTGCCAATCTGGTATTACGTTTAATTTTTCCAAGTTACACTAAGTCGTGTTATTGGATGCTTTGTATCCCCTAGTGATGTTAAACAATATACGTAAAGCAAACATACCGCAGTGTTGTAAACTATGGATAAGACAAAGTTTTTCGCGATCTTATACCTACTAGAATGTATTTTATTACGATATTTCATCTCGTGTTGTATCTATAGTTTGCAACGATGCGGTGTGTGTTTTACGTATGTTGTTGATCATTACTAGGAGATGCCAAGTATCCAATAACAGGACTTAGTACCATTTGAATTTTTTTAAATATATATATATACGAGGTTGGCAACACTGACAACCTGGCGACATCATGTTTTCACTCCTGATATACACCGTGTTGTTAGAAATAGATTTCCGGAAACGAGATTTTCATTCAATGCGTCGTTTCTGATTTATTGAGATTTATTCAGATTCTTCCCGTTGTGTCGAGTTTGCAGTTCCAGTTGAAAATGAGGCGGAATTTCACCCATATTCATGGAAACTTTTCTACTTGCTTTGATGTCAGGAATGACCTCCTGAAGTTCTTCTCGAGATCTTGTTACACCCTGTATATATTTCACAAAATTCGAATTTTATTTAAGGCTTTTTGGAATCTTTGGCTCAGGCCGGTTATTTTACACAAAAATTTACACACATTGATCAAGGCAAGGACCTGAGCTTTCTTTTTATATCTCAACATACCATTTGTCTTCCGTAATACTGTCAAAGGGTTGAATTTGTCTTCTTCCTCTTTTTTCTCTCAACCATACCTTATATTCCTTCCCTCTGCCAATCTCTCTTTTTTCTTCTGTACTGTCTCCAGTATTGTTCATTTCTCGTCTATTCCTTTCAGCATTTCTTCATTTCACATCTTTTATTCTCATTTCTTTATTTCACATCTTCCATTGAGAGTTTCCATTACTCTCCATATCCACATTTCAAAGACTTCTAATTTTCTTTCTTCACTCTTCCAGTAGTTCACGTTTCTGATCTATGAACCATAATACTCCATATAAAATCTTTAATTATTCTCTTCCTCAATTCTTTGTTCATCAATCTCTAGAAGATTTCCATCGATCTCCATTCACGTGCTTCTTAGTGAACGTGTTTCGCCAATGCTGTTCTCTCGTTGATCTCCTTCTCACGTTTGATATCATTACTTAAAATACTTTCCAAATGTCTGAAGCTCGATATCTGTTTTACTTTCTATCTTCCAATCTCAATGTTTTCCATGCTTGATTGGTTCTTATCACCATCCCTTTAAATCTAATTACATTTATTTTACGTTCGTTCTGATAAGTTGTCGTCTATTCTCTGATTAGGATACAAGTTCCTTGTAAGTCTTTTTCACACCTGCATTCAGATTTTCCAGTTGACTCGATCGAATGCCTTTTCCAAATCAACGAATGCTATGTATGCTTCCTTACCTTTCTCTATGTATCTCTCTTCTATTGTTCTTAATAAATCAGTAACGTCCCTTGTTTCTTTACCCTTTTCGAAATCCAAACTGTTCCTCTTCAGTTTCTGCATTCACCCTGCCGTATAATCTTCAGGTTAATATTCATAGACGAATCTTCACTGAGCGCGCTATTAGGCTGATGGTTCGGTAACCTTCACATGTTCTTCCTTTATTATTCTTTTCCAGTAGAATCATTACTGTCTCTAAAAACTCGTTTGATCATTCTCCTGAGTTCAATTTCGACCCAGAATCCCAGGGTTTCACTTTTTCCTTTCTCTTCTACGTTTCTTTTCTCAATGCAATCGGAATAGAATCCACGTCCATTGCTTTATCATTTTCATCTCATTCAAAACCTTCTTAAATTATTCTCCTATCTTTATCACCATCACTTACTTCTGTTTCTTCTTTTATACTTCATGTATGTGGTCGTTTGGACGTTCCACACAGCTCATCTATGTATCCTATCTATCTATCCAATATAGCTTTCCGATCACTGATGAGATCACAATTTTTGTTCTCCAATGACCAAACAGATTTGTTTTCCTTTCATACAAAATTCCATCCTTCTTGCTTCGTTGTGCATCAGATCATATCTTCTTGTTCTTTGAAGTGTCTTCTATTACAATTTATTTCTTTATTATCCATATTTCTCTCGCTTTGTATGTTTCTCTTCAATGTTCATTATTTACCTTCCTGTACACATTTTTACCTTCTTCTGTAGCCACATGTTTCCATTTTCTTATCTCCTTCATTTTCTTCAACATTTCTTCTGTTACCTACTATTTATTTTATTTCTTTTCTCTGTATTGCATCCTATTACTTCTTCCGCTGCTTTTAACAACCAATGCTCTGAAAACCACATTTTCTGTTAGTATTTCCATTTGTTTCTACCAAATTTGGGTAATTTTCTTCAAACATTTCCACAAATTTATCTTTCATCTCCTCGTTTTTAAACATCGCCAGAACGAACTTTCTCATTCCTGTATTTCTTCTACCTACGTTTTTTTAGTTTCATGTCTATCTCCGCTAAAAGCAGAATACAGAATACAGACAACAGTTTGCTACACTATTGACAAACATCAAATAATCAAACAATCTCTAAATTCTTGGGTATCTCTTTCCAAACCCGTATTTTCCAACTATTCCAACTTGTTCTTCACTGCATTAAAATTGCCCATGAGTGTGCGCCTTTCTCTTTTCTCTGAATTAACTCCTCCAGATATTAACCTCCTTCCTTCATCTGTTGTGCGTTACCATCATCATGCGTCTATTTTCATTATCCTTTTAGACCTTTTCTAAGAACTGCATTCACATTTTCCTCTTCTTGCCAATCCCGAATAAAATCCGCCGATTCGGTCTGATCTTCAATTTCACCAGTTCGTTGTCACTTTGATCCATAACTTATTTCATTGCTATTTCATTTGTAACGGAGTCACAGAACTTGTTTCTTAACAAGGTGTGAAATTGTCGTAGCTTCCGTGGTGGTCGTGTGGGGGTTAATGGGTTATGTTTTTTAATTCTTCTCCACACGAGTGAATACTAACTCTAGTTTCCCAGGACACTCTTGTCCTATTAATGACCTTCATGAGAAATAACTTCGAAATATATAATTCAGTGTACTACAAAAATGTTTGTAAATAAATTAATGTATTTAATCTTGTAATCATCACAACAGTATAACGTACCAATGTGGTAACTGATATACTGCGAAACAGCATTAATCTAGCACGCGCTTGGGCTTCTAAACGTTAATGTATTGGCTACTTTTTAACCAAATCTCTTTCTGTAATTTAAAAGTAATTAAATGTTCTACAAAAATGAATAGAAGTATATTTTGGGCATCATGGATGGTTTTCTTATAAAAGACATTTAAATCATAAATAATAATGATCATTAAATACTAGTGCTCATTACGGGTAGCTGATACATATGTTTTTATGCACATGACTTTAGCTACAAAAGAAAAATAGTTCATGAAAATCGGACGAACGTTCTCGAGAAAACGCGTTCTACAGAGAACGCTGCAAGCAATCCAAGATGGCGGCTACAAAAATCGAGTACACACCCTCAGATCTCCTTCATCTGAGATGTACATTAACTTGAAAGAAAAATGGCGCTTTAATGTCTCATGTATATATCTCATCGATTTAGCGACTCTACTACTAGAGGATGTAAAATATCAAATAATGGGACATATAGTGATATTTAAAAATTGTAAACGTTTTAAAGGTTAACCACACTGACAACATGGTGACATCGTGTTTCCACTTTTGATATCTACTATGTTGTTAGAAATAAATTTCCGCAAACGAAATTTTCATTCGATGCATCAATTCTGATTTTTTTCAAAAGTATTCATTTTCTTCTCAAACGCTGTATCTCCAAAACGAAGCATAATTTTGCCCATGTTTATAGTAATTTTTTACTTGTTTCGATGTCAGGAATCACCTCCCGAAAGTAGTGTACTTAATTCTGAATCACTCTGTATAAATGTGCTTTGCGAAATTAATTGAGGACTGAGGATCATAGTGAACTCAGTCAAGTCTGACTAAAAATTGGAGCTATCGTAGATAAAGTCAATTATTTTGTGAGTACACTCGGATTCATAAAAACTGCTAATAGATACACTTTGTAAATCTGACAAGATGCAAAATTTTGCCATGTGGAACTAACATTCGATACATATTTAGAATCAACGTCCAGTATGTTATGCTCTTGTCATAGGAATTATATTATGAATTATATGAAAAAAAAATATCGGTCATTTTCTCTGAATGCAAGTGTACGTACCTCGATATTGTCTTTCTGTATCCGATAAAGTAAGGATTAGACTAAGGCCCCCTTTTCATGTGCGCGCTCGTCTTGTTCTTCACCTGCGATTTTGCTTACAAGTTAGGGGTGATTTTCATGAAATCTTGCGTTGCTTGCGATTTGGGTGAGTATCCAATTGATGCACGTGTTTCATTGCGTATTCTACGTACTACGTAATAAAACACGTGCTTCAATTGGTTACCCACTCTAATCGCAAGCAACGCAAGCTTCCTAGAAAAAGAGCCCTTAGTAGCCAATACAAATATGTGTTTTCGTATTTCTATTGGCTATAATTTAAATCGCTACTAATCAAAGTGCGGTGAACGCGTACATGAAAAGGCGGCCTAATTACCAGAGTCATTTTGAGTCAATCTTTGACAAGTTATGTAACTTTTTAAAAAAAACTGTCATGATGACAACTAACTTACAACACTATGATTATCAACCTCTCCAATTATTTCAATGCATTTACAAAACTACAGGACATGTAGTGGTTTGCGTTGCTCGTGCTTACGTATGTCGGGATTATGTTAGGGGAATGTGGCGGTTATGCTACGTCCTCATTAAGGGGTGTTTATGTGGTTGGGTTTGTTGGAGTTGATTTTTTTTTTTTTTTGCTTTTTAGTACGCTTTTTAAACTTTTTTTAAAATACGTTATTATTTTAATTATTATCTAAAAATCTTGATGAAATCATCATACCTACTTGTGAAGATCGCTGCTGGCTACTGGATAAACGATACAGGTTTCAAACTTTGATAATGTAGATTATTTTGATTGAGGTTTCTTTTACCAGGACTATCTACAATTTTTGACCAAGTGAATGCAGAGATAGTATATCGAATAGATTTCCTGGCCGTTATCTTACCTCATCCTTTTCTCAGTATATTGTGTCCCGTCGTTAATAAAATTCCTCATTAAGAAACCGTCCGAAATGTGTAATCGAATTGTCTGGCGTAGAGGTCTGTAAACGGGCCCAATCTCGGCATGATTTTACACCCACATCCTCCAAGCTCTATACGAACCCTACCCAAAATCGGGCATGGACATTCGCAAAAGTGGTTAATTAATTGTATGTGGCATTCACTTATGTGGCCGACCAGACCGGGGGGACTCAATTCTTTGTCGGAATCGAATCGAACTGGGCGGATGGATGTAAAATCAATTCCGGCTGGGCCGAGATCAGAGCTCTGGACTCTGATGAGACCTATCTTATTTGATAGAGCATGTGATTTTATACGGTATTTATATGGTAGTTTTAGTGGATGAATCCAAGGAAGACTAGTTCGTTCGGGACTTTGTGTGTGTGCAGAAAACGGCAACGCATATACCAAATATGGTACAGGTATCAAATATGGCCTAAGACCGAATATGCCAATTTGCCGTATTCGTTATAATACGTGTTAAATTCAACAGATGGCGGTAGTTGTAGGATATATATAAAGAGTGTTTTTAACAGAAGTCTCTAGAGTTGTGGACAATGTTGTGTAGAGGGAACTAATTTGAAAGCTGATGGCCATGTGCTTATAAGGCAGGTCCTTATGCTTTATTTACAAAGTCATTCAATCAACGGAACGGATGAAACCGTTCTAGTTAGAGATTGTCTGTTAAACTTTAGAAGTTTCAATCTTTAATTAATTTCGTGTTTGGTTTACTATATTAAAATATTCAAAATTTTTAATGTTTAACGGAATCATAAAGCATCAAATACAGAAACGAAAGCAGAAAGATTAATAATATTTCTAAAGAAGAGGGTATTTATTACTTTAAACTGTGGAGAAAGAATTTAAAGATATAATATTACGTTGAACAACAAGTAAGAGATTTTGTGCTGCTACTAATGAAATTCCGTTTGTTATAAACTAAATAGAGTGCCAATTAAATTATGAAGTAAAATGTTTCTGATACGCCAGGACTTATAAGTTATGTACAATGAGCAAAACACTTCCTACAATTGGTATGAATCCATTTTGCTTCTCTAACGATATACTATTTTTCGTACTGCTCGTGGTGAGTGAACAGGGAAACCAATGTTAATTATTAATCTCAGCTCCCGTTTTTATAAAATAGCCAATTTTCAAAGTACTCCTAATACATCCAAATTGCATTACGGCATTATTTTCTCTTAATCATATGACGCCATGGAGGAATACAAATATAGAAGGAGACGTCTTAGCTGCCACATTTTGAAGCCAAAAACGACTCGCCTTCAGAACCAGGCACGTATACAGAAGTTAGTTTCGGGGGTCCGTGGCCTTCGGGGTAGAGGAATGAGAGTCAAAAATGTATCTGAGTGCAATATTTACATAAAATTAACAAAATTACGCCTACAGGTATATTCTTTTATAAAAGATCTCCCCTAAATATGTCCCTGTTTAGAACGGACGTCCGCCATCTTATGATTGAAAAAAAAAACGAAATCTATATAAAACGGTACTGGACTGACCAAATGCAAATGATCGATTCATTACTACAGTCAAACAGCACTGCAGTTACATCATTAGCTCATCTTAAAAATTGACGTCGACAAACACGAATTTGAACGAAAACGAAATAATTCAATTTTGTAGAAATAAAGATAATTATAAACGTTCTAAATGGTTATCGTAATTGCTTGTGTCTAAAGTCTTGACAGAACTAGTAGACCAGCTATATGTTCAGTTGCACAAAGACATATCTATGGTTCGACTTCAAATACTTACTTCTCCTGCGAACAGTCCAGTACCACTTATAAGTCCTGGCGTATCACTGTCTGTTATCCTTATGCAATATGGCGGACCGCGCTAAAAAAAGGGGTGGGTGACGACAATTTTCGGCTTCAATTTGTTTTCGAAGTAAACATAGGGGAAAACATCTCCTCTCCTTTATTCCTCCGTGGATGACGGTGTACACTAGATGTCATTGTTGACATTAGAGTGTATTGAATCAACTTAGAGCTGTTCTGCAGTTAGGACGTTTCTGTAAAGTGGTATTCCAACTCTTTGCGATGACGTCGCACCGCAAATTCAAAAATGATCAAGATATTTTGGTAAATATATCCCAACACCACAAAGAAGAAACATTACAGCTTTCTACAAGAGAGTCTACTAATGTTTACTTTGGTGCAAAACTTTGGGACCAGAACAAATGATGGGCATCACATTTCATTTACAGTACATGCAATGTCAACATGCAACACTCTTTTACCACCCTTGCGCATCAAGCACGGAGTGATGATTGCAGTTCGTGACATCCCTTTCACATGATGGTTACACTTTTCAATATTTAAGGTCAAAGTTCGCAAATAAAAGTGAAGCCAAATTGAATTTTTGAATTTAATTTTAAGACCTTTAGTTACCAATGGCTCAGACTGGATGGATGATGTTGAGATGAATTGCTGGAATGAAGAAAGTGGGAGGAAACGTGAAAACCCCGAGAAAATCCACGCACACAATGTTTGGCCACCACAAAACCTACATGGCATTAGCAGCGTGAAGTCAAATTGAAGGCAGATGTCTTTGAAGGACCACATATCTGGTCTCTCTTGGAAGATACTGCTTTCATTGGACACATGTCTGAAGATGAAACGTCAGTCAGCCTGGGCTGCTTTCATGAATGTGACTAAGAACTTCCTTTGTAACAAAAGCAGAGAACTATTAAGAAATGCTGGATGAGATGTTGCAGGCATGTAGGAAACTGGGATATAAAATGTGCGTTCAGATTCGCCTTCTTTACAGTTACAATATTTACTTTCCAGATAATCTCGGCAGAATGAATGAGTGAGGAAGAAGGAGAGTTGTTCCATCAAGACAAAGTTATGGAACAGAGGTACGAAAACCGGTGGAATGAGATTATGATGGAAGATTAGTGTTGGTGTTTGATGAGAGATTCTTCCGTACCTCACAATAGGCGTGCGAAAAGCTGCAGGGTTTAAGCGGTTCAGCCTATTTTAAAACCTCAAACGTTACTTCAACACATATTTTGATTCAGTTTCACGTACATTTCTTTCACTTATCACTTACAAGAAAATGTTTTGCGTTTAGTTGCTCTGCATTATACTCACTATGCACAGTACATAACAGTAATACTGAATACGGTAATTTTTTCTTTCATTACTTAAAAATAAGAGCTAATATCGAGAAAGTAATGACAGATCTGGTTTCATCGACCTCAAATTAATAAAGAACAGCTATTTTCATCAAAGAAGCAAGAAAAAAAAGTGTAAAAATGCATACCAGTGTTATTGCAAATAATTTTATCGCTTTCCATTATAATCAACAATTTCATGGTTGGTTATTACCAACACATTTCTGATAATGTACACCGTCCTGTTAGGGTATTTACTTATGACTGGCAGCTCGGTCTAGTCGGTAAGACGATGGGGTTCTAACTAAACGACCCGCATTTGAGTTTCGCTTGAGGGTTCCTCTCTTTTTTCTTGTCTTCCCAGTATCCTAGAAAAGTGTGTGATGTCTAGTTTTTACCAGTCAACAAACTTGAAACTGCCATCGAGTGAAATTGCGTGGCTTTTAATCAGAAATATTTCTGAAAAATATTCACAATATACTGCTGGAACTGTTATTTGGTGTTACTTAAGTTTGTCTTTTTTTGTCCGGTGAGTTTATCTTGTAATTTCTGGTATTGGTAAAGAATTAAGTGACCGAAATCTCAAGTGTTACTTTAGTAACGCAGTTTAGAACCAACTAACTTGTAGGAACGAGTTTAAAGTTCATATAGATTCTTTATTTCGCTGTGCAAAGTTGTTTGACATGAAACCCTTGGAACATAATAAAATTTAAGATATTTAATGAACAAATCGACAATATTCGCTCCAAACTCACGGAAATACTCGATCTTAAATATACACTAGAGTCCTGCTAATCCGAACTAATTGGAGCTATGCCCTGTTCGGATTACCAAAAGTTCGAAATATCCGGACTTTGATTGTAACTTACAGTTTTTAGTAGGCCTATATCCTTGAGCTTTTTTTATAATGAACAGTACCATACTTGAATTACAGTATGTAATTAAAATTTTACTTTATATTTCTGTACTTTGAGTTCATTTTCTTTCGTTTTTACATGAAAAAAAATTTGTTTTTCCCCTCTTCAGTTAAAGTTAAAAATAATTTCTCATATTTTCCCTGGGCTCTGTTTGGTTTATCCGGATTTTCAGATTAGCGGGACCCTCCTGTACGATAAATTGAAGATTTTACTTACTTTCAAGTTCTTTGAACGTTTTATGGACTGTCCACATATGGTTATCCATTTGAGCCGTGGAGATTGAAGTTATTCTATGAAGAAAATCGACCTCAGTAAAACTACGAATTTGTTTTATTTCACGTTAACATCAATAGATGTCTCTACATTTGTGGTCTTTCCAAAGTAGATATTCTATAACAGTTTGTTCTTAATATGTCCTAATTTGCCGAGGCTAAATAAGCTTATAATAATTAAACTTCTTGTTTATTTCTATACGAGTTTCAGAATTAATAACATAAACAATAAATTATTTTACACTGGAACTTCATGCATATCTAAACATAAATTCTCTTCAGTGAATTATTGAATGTAAAATACCTTCTTTAGCACGTGAGGGTTCAGATACAATAGGATTTAGGATCAATAATTGCACTAAAAATTATTTTGTCGTTATTATATATAAGACGTACTAAATAACGTATCAAAAGTTTACACCGTATGGAGACCAGGAACCGGCCGTTATTTTGAAAAACAAAAAGTTTTTTTTTACATGTATCTCATAAACGGTGGCTTGTACAGAAATTTGCAAGAGTACATAATGAAAGACCGCATTTTGTCTTTTTGAGCCACCATTACCATTTTTCACCTAGAACGAACGGTTATGAACTTATTACCGGTTTGAAAGGGGTAAAGTATTACGCCTAACAGAAAAAAAACATATTTAAAACAGATATATATTAATTTCAGTGTGAGGATAAAGTCTAAAACACCCTGGTAAGTCGAAAATGGCTAAATAAAGTGAGAAGACATCGTTGGGGACAGGCTCCATTGTAACCACCTTGAAAGTTGCCATCTTGAATTCGTATCGAGAATTTTAAATACAAAGGCATCATGTGACATATCGTTTTAGGCTAGCTCCTTCGCAGAAATTCAAATGTGAAGCTTTTCTCACATGAAAAGAGCACCGAAGGATGCGTTTATAATATTAATTGACCCACGAGAATGACAGTTGTTCTCGATTCATTTGTAATTAATGTGAACTACAAATACTAGAATGTTGTATTTCCAGAAGATCATAGTTTAAGGGCATAGTTTCTCTAAAATAAATTTGAGAGGAAGAGATTATGTGTCAGTATCTTAATGTTAAATATATTTGTATAGGAGATAAAGAAATTTAAGATTGGCTGTCATTTTGCCCCACACAGTCATTTTCTTCCAATCCTCATTGGCTTTGCGTAACATATCGGTTTAACGGTGCCTTTTCTATTCTCGGCCCATTACGAGGATGGTTTCTGTCATTGATTTTTTCGAGATTCACTTTTTTCAGATGGCTCCAGAAATAGAAATCACGGGCGTGAGAAGTTGTGATAGAAAAGGAACTAGTCGATGGCCTGTTCTGACCGATCTAACATCCTGGAAATTGGAGATCCAACTACCCTCAGAGCTCGGGAAACGGAGGAAAATTCCCTTCAGGGTTCAGCAATAAGTGGAAGGCGTTCTCGCAAAGGATATGTAGATATTGTCCACCAATCAAGTTTTCATGGGTGAACACCGACTGGCGTATTCAACATAGCGCCATGACCTTTCTCCCGCCATTTGTTGGACTGGCACCTGTCGATGATGGGTTGGCATCAGACCAATAATGGGTTCTGTTTATTGTCCTGTTTTGGTTCTGTTTATAGGTCTTTCCACAACGGTTGCCACAAGTGCCCTTGCCGCGTTCTTCATGGTCGTGGTCCTTGGTTGTCCACTCTGTCGCGCACGCAACTCGTCTCCAAAAATTTGTCCAATATCTTGAGTTGTGTGTGCTCTATTAGCTTTCTGCGAATGACGCACGTTGAACTGTATTGCAATCACCCTGATACTGCGACCAACACTCATCAGCACAATCTCGATCCGCTCATGAAGGGTTAGCGCCATGCTGTATCACCTACAATGACAAATCATTTACATTTCGCCAAATCGTAGACCAAATAATCTCCTAAACAAACAAATGTAGGGAAAAACCGACTTCACTTTTGAATTTTGGATGAGAGCCTATGTCACATGATGCATTTGTATTTAAAGTTCTCTTCATGAATCCAAGATGGCAACTTTCAAGATGGTTGCAATGGAGCCCGTCTCAACGATTTGGTCTCACTCTATCCAGCCATTTTCGACTTACCAGAGTATTTTCAGACTTTATTCTCGCCCTGTTTTAAATTCCTTTTTCTGTTAAGGATTGAAATTTACAATTTTCAGCCCGGTAATAAGTTTGTAACGGTTCGTTCTAGATGAAAAATGGTAATAGTAACTCAGAATGAAACAAATACGATGTTTTATTTTGTACTCTTGTAAAAATTTCTGTACAGGCAACCGTTTGTGAGATACATGCAAAACAAATTGTCTCTTGGCGCCCTTTTTATTTTCAAAATGGCCGCCGGTACTCCGTGTTCAAACAGTGTAAACATTTAATATGTTATTAAACACATCTTTCTACATATAATAGTGAGGAAATAATTGTTATTACAATTTCTTGGAGGTTAGACGTATGTTTCCCGTAAATTCCCTACGCAAAAATTCTTGAAAGGAATTAACCTTGAATCCTATTTTCATTTCTTATTATGTCATTATTGTTTCTTACTATGTCATTCTAGATGTATTACCTATATTTAACTCTTGTGCAAAATGTTATTTATGGGCTATGGGCTAGTAGCACGGATTGATCTCACGTTGAAAGTACTTGATGTGTATTATTATCCTGTATTTTCATCTTCAGGTAAATTTATGCAATAACAAGGCGAGTGATCCCCAAAGGCTCAACATCTACAAAAACAATTCCTCAATACTGATAAATTATAATGGAACTCTTAGTGGTTTGTTTACTTGTCATTTCTTTTATTTTTATTAAGAATCTAACAAAGAAAATTTGACACAGATATTCCATCTCTAGTAACTGCCTACTGAAGAATTCTGTCTATAATCTGATGTTTCTTGGTAAGTTTCGAAACACTATTCATCTTTAGCAAGTTTTGAGAGAACAGAGCCAATTATTACACGTTTCTATAATATCTCACGTCTTCAGCTTGGGTTTTCTGAAGATGGTTAACTCGTCGTTTTTTCGAATCTTGTATCCAGCCCACCGCACCCTTAATTTTACCTTGAGGAAATATTGTAATTACGGGTTCCAATGTCAAGACACATTTGCACCACCAAGAGAAAGATGGAGAGACAGAGAGAGTTATGAGGAGATAGTTTCTCTCTTTAGGGTGAAAGAGATAAGAAGTGAAGCATTATTACCTTCTGATTTGTGTCGTCCGTCTCCAGTGGTAATTACTAATGCTAATTTAGAAGACGGTATGACAGTAGGCACAAAAGATGAGGGTGGTAAAGAATGGGGAGCGGGGAAAGTCAAGAACTCAAGAACTTGACGTTCAATATTATCTCTCTCTCTCTTTCCTCTCTCTCTCTCTCTCCTCTCTCTATCTCTTTGTTTCTCTTTCTTTCTTTATCTCTCCTCTCTCTGTCTCTCTGTTTCTCTTTCTCTCTCTGTTTCTCTTTCTCTCTCTGTTTCTCTTTCTCTCTCTGTTTCTCTCTCTCGCTCCCACTCCCTAACCCCTCCTCTCTCTCTCTGAAGACGTGCTTTAAGCCTCCGCCATTGTCATTAGTTTCTTATTGAAATTTCACTTGTTGTGAAGTTATCGGGAGGATGAGAGAACTTCGTTGTCTTTCTTTTGGGGTAATAATAATAATAATAATAATAATGGTTTAAACTGCCAAACTGCAAATAATTTGCAACCAAAAGGTGTTAGCATTTAATATCTATAATTCAAAATGCCAAAATTCATCAGTAAACTTTGTTTTATGTAGTGGAAGGAAAATCTATACAGATTTGAGCTGAAACGGGTCATCCGGGACCGGGTATATTCTTGGGAGCCGGTCTGACTCGGTGACTCGGAGGACAAAGCAGGGTTTTCAATTATTTCCTTGCATTTCAGCAGTGTTTCTGTCAGGGGGTGACCAGGACCGGAAGTGTCACGCCCAGAGCACGACAAATACAACCCCGAAAATTCAGGTTCCCTAAAGTTCTTAGACCGAGCCAATCGGGTCACGGGCTCAATCAAGTCATTCCCATCAGCTTTCGGACCGGGTCACCTATGCTCGTATAAGGCCGGGTCAGCGGAAATGACCCGGTTTCAGCTCTGATATGGATTGCGAATATACTACATGTTATTGGTCCGCAAAGCCATTAAAAGCGAAGATATTGCGCATTGTTTTACTAGTATTATTTCATTCTAGTTCGGCTGGACTAAGACCAGGTGGCATGAAAGTTGTTCAAAGAATGGATCTTGTTATCTATGATTATTACAAGGTAACCAAAAATTTCTTGCCATTTCTGTTACCAAAAATATTGTATACGGAAAATGCCACTTGCCGTTAGTACCCAAAGTAGTACCCATCGGCATCCAGTACCTTTTGTCAACGTTCCTGCAGCTGCGCAATGATCTAGCAGTAACATTAGGGCGTATTGAACGCAGAAAAGGCGGTGAGTGCATGCCGCAAGTCTGCCTCATTGGTGAAGGATTTCTCACGAAGCTGGTTATCCAGGGAATGGAAGAGGTGATTATCTGTTGGCGCAAGGTCCCGAAAGTACGGTGAATATCACCGTGTCTCCCAGTCAAGTCGCTGTATGCTATCACTGGTCACCCACGCCAGCACATGTGGCTTGGCATTGTCGGTAAGGAACGTTACACCCTTGCGATTCACCAATGCTGACTCATTCTGCTGCCGTTCCTGTTTAACACGTTCCAACACCTGTGAGTACAGGTCTGTCGTGATGATTTGGCTCAGTGGAAGCAGCTCGTAGAGCACCACTTGGCGACTGATCAACATGATGCAGAGCATGATATTGTGTGGGTGTGGAGGTGGTGTTGTGATGTGAGGCATGGGTCCCGTAGTGACAACGACTGTCTGATACGCTTGGGAGTCTCCTACAGGACCTACGTTTCATCACTGCTATCCACTTGATCTAATATTGGTGTGTTGCCGTACCGGGAAAGCAACGACAAATAGGCCCTTGTTGGCTTCCGACAATATGTGGGACACCCACTTGAAAACTTGTACGCCTTCCTATGTGGTTCAGGTGAAGTCTGACTGTTTCATCAGAAACTTGGAAGCATTTGGCAATTTTACCACACGTTTTGTTGCAGTGCTGCTCTATGGCCACCATCAGGGTCTCTCATCCAGGGACTATGGACGCCCACTTCAGGTTTCATCACAAACGAACAAATCTCCAGATCTGAATTTCTGGAACTAATGCCTGGCGGTGCGTTTATTCATAGTATTATCCCAAAGGCTTGACGTATTCGACGATTTGATTCCACTGTGGACAATCCCACTGAAGAAAAGGTCAAAAAGCAAAGAACCCCAAAAGAAGCTTTTTCGACAACTCCATTTGTCTTCTCCACTATTCGAGATATGACTGTTGTGATGGCGTAAAGCGCCTGTCTTGATCACGGAAAATGTTCCCACTCCCAGGCAGATCGCTTTTCCAGCGCCTGAGGTACTTATTTCCGTGTCAATGATCACATCCCTTCATCTTTTTCGTTTACCTTGTATATCTGACTCGTTTGAGGTTTGGGATTCAAATTTCCCGATGACTCAGATTCCTCTTTGGATCAGGTCGGAATAGGTTGGGTAGAGGATGTGTCAGGTATCGGTCAGGGCCTATCACGTCATTCGTCTGGCAGAACTAAAACAATTGATTTGATTACACATTAGATTTCCTAGAATCTGTAAATATATAAAGGAATTTAATGAAAATGTAAATTAACTGCCTTGCGCCATTTCTGAATAACTTACATCAAGTGCTCTTTCAGTTCGTTTGACAGCACTATGCCCTGTTCAGATAGTTCACTCTTTAGATCTTTTATTTATTGCTACATCAGATTTAATTAAGCGTGTTTTTCCTTCTCATTTTTATATTATTTTCATACTTTCAATCATACTTCCCTGTATATTACAAATGATGTATAAAAGTTCTTTGATCTTCCTGCATATCAGTGAATTTAATAATGTTCGAGCGGACAATAGCCAGATTCCAAGACGTTGAAGTAAAATTATTTTCCACTTTTGAGTTTCCTTCCGCTTCCGTTCATAGTTGCTTGTGTTAGTGAGCCTTCTCCAAACTCTTATATTCAAAAGAGGAATTCAGAAAACAGGGATTCAAACACAACAATTATAGAGAAATAAACACCCTCGTAATTGGTTGCAACATAGTTTTCTCTACCTAATATAAACAGATGGCTTCTTCTCAAAGTGTAGGCTTATTTGTCTTATAGCCTTTCAAAAGACAATCAATTTATATTAATAATAATTATTACTGTTTCTGTTCAGTTAACTGTCATCGAAGAAGTATTACAACTTATTAATACGTAGCAAAGATCATTATTTTATTACACGTAGCTCCGGTGGTAGCGCGTATGCCTACAAATCAGGCGGTCTTGGTTGAAATACCGGCCAAGATGCTATAGACTTTTCTTTAGTCCTCGCATGCCTGTCGTTCCTATGTGCACTCAGGCTAGTACCAGAGTGTCTTTGGTATTCCTGGACACTTTGAGAGGGAAAAGGCGTGCGACTGACAACCCCACTTCTATTCGAACAATAGGTCTAGAATATGCAAACTTCCACATTTCTCTGGCGTCATTTACAGCACGTACACATCGCAACTTTAACTTTTTATTAGTATCAAAACTGGATCTAACCAGTTTACATGTAATTTTGATGTCTATATGTGAAAACAGAACATCTTCTATAGAAACGTATATATTCTCAACAAAAAAGCATACAACTATGCAGATGAAATCAGAAGTGTGTGTGTGTGTTCTTAGAATAATGACAGAAAGTTCTAGGTCAAGAACTCCCGAAGCCGCATTTTGGTTAATTACTGAAGTTTAGAAGTATTGAAATACAATGAGATTTCGAATACGATTCGATTATAAATATCGAGACTTAGCCCTCAGTGATTATATCTTGTTTGGACCCTTCAAGGATCATCTGAGAGAGAGAAAATTCTACACAGGAAGTACTACGGAAAAATATACTCCAGTTTTTAAGACAGCAACACATTTCGTTCTCGTTAAGGAAATCAATGAAGCGCCACTAAGATGAGAGCGGCGCGTTCAGGCTCTGTGTTACTTTGAAACAAGTGAGGCGGAGCCCAGTTGGAAGAACTGTGCACAGAAGCTACCACCAGGCTTCAGCAGCAAGCATTCTATTCATATGATCAATGTTCCGTTGGAAAAAATGTGACCTTTCCAACGACATCCCAACCACCTTTCTAGCCTAGTAGTTCCTAAGTTACTGCTTCGATTATTTTTGGCACTGCTGCTCCTTGCAATATGTATGATCTATACGGGTTTAACTCATCTCCACGAGACCTTTCCAACGACAACTTAAACAACCATTCAACAAAATCTGAAGTCAGTTTCTCTCTATCTGCTTTCATTTAAACGCTAGCGTGCGTTTAGAAACAGTGCAAGTTGTGCAAAAATGCCATAAATAAATGTTGTAGTCTCGTTTCATTAAAAACGGAAAGTTAAACGGAAATAGCTAAACCCAAATCTGAAATCAGTTTCTTTGTACCTACTTTGCTTGAGGTGATAGTATGCGTTAGACAAACATACAGAGAAAAATAAATTATAAACACTTTTCTACTTGCAATCAGTGTTCAAACACTCCTTTTTACTTCCAGTAATAATTTAAACATTTTTTTTCTGACAATCACCATTTGAATGTCTTTTGTTTTACTTCCAAACAGTATTTTAACACTTCTTTACTTCCATTCAGTGTCTAAACACTTCTTTGCCTTCCAATCAGTATTTAAATATTTGTTCTTTTGTCATTTTTCTCCTCACAGGATATTGAAGCGTACACTACAAAAGAAATTGGTGAACTCGAACTTCTCAGGACATAGTGTGAAGAAAAATGTGTTCAAGAAATGATTAAAAATGATATGTGGAAAAGAAAAATGCACAAACTGTATTCAAAACACTCATCTTCACAGTATCAACTCAGTATACTTTTTAAAAAGAAAACCAAAACAGTTTCCGCAAAGACCTGTACGGAAACTATAAAATAAAGTTATTATTTTTCACATCAAACGAAAGGAGTTTCAAAGAAGATTTCTTCTCTCTCTCTCGTCTTCCAAATAACAGCTTCAATCAGCATAAGGTTCTATTTTTCATTTTTAAGACTTCCTGTTCCCGTACGCTATCATTTCTCTGCTCTCTCTCTCTCTCTCTCTCTCTCTCTGCTCTTTCTCTTTCTCTGACTTGATGCTTCTACATTTTCTTGGTTGAACATTATCATATATTTTTCTCCCTCGCAGAAGTTTGTTCGTTAAAGTCACCAAGTTTTCTTGCACTAAAGTTGACATATTGGATACAAAACTTTGGCGAAAGACAAATCTTTTAATAAACTTGTTTGGACTTCTGCTGTCTGCGTCTATTATTTCAAGTAACGCAAGATGTCGCTGCTTATTAACTAGAAATTTGGTTTTCAAGAAGAAGAAAAATATCTTTCCAAGGTAGGAAAGAGCTTCTTCTCTGTTATGCTCACTTGTTGAGTTAACAGTGCGAAATCTTTTAGCTTCTTCAGTGACGACATTAAACGATGATCCTACCTACTACTTTGAAACTTTGTATTAATTTCTTGTGGTATTGAAAAAGAAGAATATAGGGACTGTTGAGAATCTAAATTAATATTTTTATACTTAAACTAGGTTGTCATATCTGTTTTAGCTTTCAACTCTAACACAGTAAAAAACAGTTTCTTAAAATTGAGAAAAAGTTCTTACCTGTGCACCGAGAAATACGTTTTTTTTCCTTCTTAAAAATGAGAAATCAGCATTCTCACTTAATTGAAAATTAGAGCATTACTGTTCAGCATTACTGTTCATGAGAATGTTATCTCATTTCAAAGAAAATTGATTCTCGGTGTACAGATACGAACTTTTTTTTTCCTCAATTTTAAGAAACCGTTTTTTTTTACCATGTAAGTTAATATATTCATACCAAATTGAGTTATTTATCTATACTAATATGCTATGTACAAAACAAAGCTCCTTTGTTGACTAAAATATAATAAAATTCTTTAAAATGATAAGATATAATGGAACCAAACTTGAATAGGTCTTATAATAAGTATAATCAAGTGTATACAATATCTAATTTTTGCTGATTAGACAACAGCGTACTTAAATGCTCATAATGAAACTGGAGAAAGCTAATGAAGTGAAAAGTGCCTGTCAGTTTAGAGGTAAGAGAGTAAAAAATGTTTAATAATTTGAGATGTGCAATCTGAAGTCAGTTTCTCTCTATATACCTGCTTTCATTAAGATGCTAGTGCGACTTGTAAGAATGGAGAATGCTGGTCTAATGAAAAGGATCTGTCGCTTTCAGAGTCACAAGATCTATGTCATTGAACTTAAATCTGAAATCAGATTCTCCCTACTTGCTTCGGTTAAGGCGCCAGTCTGGGTTTTGGACAAACTGGCAGACGGACAAACTTGAAATTAAAATGGGACCTAAAATTATTTTTTGTCCGCTTGATGTTCACTAACTAAAATCGCTGATTCTGGATCAGCTCTGGGAAAGGCAGTACGGTTTTATATTCTAGCGAAGATATCCTTTCTTTCTTTAAGGCTGTTGTTACCCCGCTTAAACCCGATTTTAAGATATTTTTATACCAGGTGGTTATTAAGCCTTTCTGTCTTTTAACGCCCGAAAGTGCCCGTTATAACACTTATATTCCTGCCCAAAGCGCCTGTTGTCATCATTTGTCTCTCGCTACCTTCCTTCTTTCAATAAGACTCATGTGATAACTTCTTGCAATTATAAATGTTCTTGAACGTGACCTAAAAGCGCCTGCTGTCAACATTTGTCGTGTTCTGCCATCTGTGGGAAGCTGTCGCTACTTCTTGAAGTTGTATACAAATGTGCCTTAAAGAAGTAATAGTTTAGCGTCCGAAAGTGCCCGCTGTCAATATTTATCGTTATCTGCCATTTCTGAGACTCTGATTTAACGTTTTAAAGCTATACACACTTTCTTGGATATCTGAAAATTGGATTCGGCCATTTTAAAACGTGCGCGGGAAACAGAACAATATAACGTGGTACTGTAAACTAGTCACAGACACTACGTAACATGTTAAGCAAAAATAGGCTACATTCTTAAACTTAAGATATACAACTGACAAATGTAAATGAAACTTTAAGCTTTTATGACGTAACCGTATTAATCCTTTTTTTTTTCACTTTTGCAATACAGTAGAAGCGCGGTAATCCGACCTCTGAATGTTCAACGTCTCACATAATCCGACTCCGGCGCAGGTTGATGAATGTCGAAGTATGTCTGTACTTGTCCTTAAAATACTACGTACTTTGTTGAGTAAGTTAGCTGGTGACACTCGGACCAATGCGTTTTGATGTTTCGCTTTCAGGGTGTTTGTTGTTTAAGCAGTGATTTTTTTTACAAAATGAACAGATTTCTTTGTGCTAAAAATCGACTTTCAGTGTAATGTACTCGTCCCATTATGGCAATTAAAAAGGATAAACACGTGACGCTGACCTTCAAGGACTTTGATGTATTAAATCTTTATGCTCCTCTGATAATCCGACGTTCCTTGTGTTCCGACCATGCCCTCAGTCCCATAGATGACGGATTAACGGGGTTCTACTGTATTCTCATATAAAATTTCTACGACCATTTCCTCTATCCAGACACGTTGTGATTAAATTTGAAACTTTTCTTGTTTCCGCCAAACTAGGTTTAATTTAGAACTGTTTTCTCTGTTGATGTATTTATTTAATACGGTTTCCTCAGTAGGTTCTTGACTATCATTAGTGGAACTTCATTATATATCTTCTGAAAAGTAAATAAATAGCATAACGTTACACTATATTGAAACCTTTGTTCAAAGCTCATTTTCTCGTACTTCGCTTTTTACAGTGTACCTTGTGTTCTCATGTTCTGGTTTTAATTGTTCTTCTTGTCTGGACTATGTAATTATTTTTTTTAAATCTGATTTGAATTTTATTTAAGGCCTTTGGGCGAATTTGGTTCAGGCTGTATGGATGATGATAGGAAAATTGTTGGAATAAAGAAAGTGAGAGGAAACGGGAAAACTCCGAGAAAACCCACGCGTACTCTGTTTGTCCACCACAAAGTCCACATAGCATGAGCTGGGATTGAACTGAGAACCCCAAGCAACAGAGGAGAGCGCTATACCACTGAGCCACCACGAGCTCAGAGGCCCGGTTGACAAAAGGGTAGGTTTTTTTTTAAATCTAGGAGTGAAAATTTCCAATAAAAATGTGGTTGTATTATTATTATTATTATTATTATTATATAATCGCATTTATACAGAGTGCATTGAGAGAAGATGCCACACTTTTTGGTCTAGGAGCCATTGTGGAGTAATTACAAAACAGCAAAAATTTGAACTAAACCATAACAAACATAGCACAAGTACATCCAATGGACATCCATTGAACGCATCTAAGCCATCCATTTTGTGTCCAACTGTCCATAAGACGTCTAATGGTGGAGCCAAAGGACGTCTTTAGGACGTCCAAAGTAGACTTGACTGTAACGTCCAGTGGATGTCCATTTGAGGATCGATTATGGTCAAGTATGGACTTTCCAGTAACAATATATTCTGAGACAAAGATGCCCAAAGGCTATAAATGAACCATTCCGTGTTGAGGAATATTAAATTTAAAAAAACCAACTCGTCCAGCTGCCTCTGATAAGTAAAGACCAAAATAATACACTATAGAGGGTCAGAAACAACGTTGTACGAACTCTGAAGACAATAACTAAGTAACTCCGACCACTTATGCGTACTACCCTACGTTTGAATCAAATTTTTGACATGCAATTCATAGCAAATCAATACATTTCATCCAAAACACTGACTTCATATCTTTATGTTCAGAAGCACGTAATTCCCATTTGAAGCGATATCGCATCAGGTGGGCTAAAGTGGGTCAGTACTGATCGACACTAACTATATAGGTCCCACATGGGCCCTATGTCATTGTGCTACTTGGCATATCTCATCCTTCATTTTCTGTGTATATACCTTCCAATTAATTTCATACCTAATAGTGTACAAAAAATTAACTCTGTACAGGAATTCCGCCAGGATTTTCAGTTTCGGGGGGTGTAAAGTCAAAATTGGGAGGGTGTAAGTTAAGTAAAGTTTTGTATCATTTCTATCAATTTATGACCATAAAAAATTTTAAGTTGGGGTTTCGCTCGATAATTTATTGATGTGATACCACTTCCGCACACCGACTCTACGCCGCACAGTGCGGCCGATTAAAAGCAAAAAAAGTGGCCAAAAGTAAAATAAAAAAAAACTCAAGTAAATTATTTCAAAATCTGCACTCGGGGATTTTTTGGTCGCTGATTTCGAATCTGAAGGCAGGGTTGCAAAATGTAATCACCTTTATCCCCTATTGACATCCCCTATTCGTGAAATAGCCTATAGATCATGTTGCAACTCAGGTTGCATATTATTTTCATGTTTTATTTTGGTCGCTCTCTCTCTCTCTCTCTCTCTCTCTCTCTCTCTCTCTCTCTCTCTCTCTCTCTCTCTCTCTCTCTCTATAATATATATATATATATATTAGGCATACACAGACACACACACGTACACAAACATACACACTTATCCCAAGTCTTCCAATTTTTCTTCTTTTGAGGTTAGATTTGTGAAAAAGCAACATTACAGGGGGCTTCTATCTTTTGCTTTTCATTTAGTCGTTTATTCTAATCATATAACTTTTATGTCAAAAAAATTTAATTAAAAGAAGGGGCAACTTTGGGCAGCTATTTTTACACGCTTTATATTAACTTGCTCTGTAATCATCTCTGGTACAAATCTCGTTATTGATTTTTAACTCACTTCCCATCATCCGATTTCTTTGAAATTTTGTAAACTTGCTTGCTTCCGATGACAATACAATATTCAATCATTAGATATACGTTAAAATAATCCAGTTAACTGTAAATAATTAATTAAAATAATTCGAAATTATCCTTAAATGTACGCAACGCCGCATCTATTGTTTGAAGTTTGGGTTGTCTATCTTGCAGAGAGTTTAATATTCGTCTAATATACATAAAAAAAATTAAAAGGATTTTAAGAAAACACGCTTTTTTAAGATAGACTAAAAGTAAAAAAATAATAAATTGAATTAATCTTATGAATCGGAAAATGAAAGCGTTGGTGCTCTTGCTTACCTTATCATACAATCATAATATCTATCCTTTTTAATTATTTTTTTTATATTGAATCAATTACATTTGACTATAACTTAAAGTAAGTCTGACAGCGGAGCAATATAACGTTTTCGTAATAACATCGTATTTTAAAGATTTAAATTAATAAAAATCAGTAACAACTTTTCTTTCGCTAATAATTTATATATGATAAATTAGTATTTCGTAACTTTTTTTCTTTTATATTCTACGTACATTCAAACGTTCATTCCATTTTATTTGATTATTTATCTGCTTCCATCTAGTGTTTTTATACAACACGTGCGTCGTTTACTGCCTCAGAAACACAATCGATGCCAATCGAACAAAGCTAGCTTTTACTACTACTATTGTGGGACAGGTAAAAGGAAGTAAATAGTTCCATAAGTAATTTCTCACAATTACTGATGTACTGTAGCCAACCCAACATGAAAAAAGTCCGTAACTAGTTTTTTTTTTTTACTTTTGGCCAGCTTTTTTGGAATCGGTCACACTGTGCGCTGTAGCTCAGTGGTAGAGCGTTGACGTAGTATTCGGGAGACCGTGGGTTCAATCCTACCGGCCGACCATCCTAACTGAAGTTTCTCCAGGGTTTTGAGTCACACTAGTCAAATGCCGGGATGGCACCTACAAGTACAAAATAGGCCCTGGCCGACACCTTCTCAAATCTTTTCCCCTCCCCTATCCCGTCCTGAATCATAAATGCCTAAAGGCCATAAAATATTCAAATTCAAAAAGCTTTTCTACAGGAGGGTCTGGCAGAATCATTGAGTCTGTAGTTTTGGGTGTCCATTTTTGATCCTGTTTTCCACGTCAACTGGATGTCCCTACTTGGATCTCTTCGGGGTGTTCAGTTTTAACGCGTTTTTGAAGTCCATTGGATGTCCCCACACTGTAAAAATAGGAGACACAACGTTCATCCAAAAACTGGAGGCAGCTGAGCTGCCTCCAGTTTTTGGATAAACTAACATTCAGCCAGTTTTCGGTTGAACATTTTACTCTCTGTAAAATTTCAATGCGTGTATATATACATATATATGAATGTTCCAACGTATTTCATTCAACCAGAGCATTTTTTAAAGTAGAAAAGAATAAAAGGTAATATTCCTTTAAAATTAAAAAAAAGTGGACGGGTTTCGATCCAGGGTCCGCAAGCACACTAGTCAGACGCTCTTGCCACTTAGCTACGAAGGCAGTTGGTGTTTCTGGTTTTCCGAGTGATATCTATACCTAGGGTTTTACTGTGAAGGAAGTTAATCATTAACACGTTTTTTATTTTACTACGAGGAATGTCTCGTTAAAAAAGGAGAGATACGTTTGCTACAGTGTAAAGATTTATACCTAGCTTAATTTATCTTTCCGCCAATACAATCCTTGCCGTTCTCGGTCCACCAGTGAACTGTTTACTATTCACAGTGTATAAAGGCAATATAAACACTCAAAATGGCGGGGCGTTCAGTGACAAGCAAGTAACGTTACTCGTGTTACTGGATTATAGAATATCCAACTAAGGTTTAAACTTCATCCACAAAAGTACGTAACCTCAAAATTGAGAGTTTAGCTTTACACTTCGATTAGAAAATGACCGAATTTTAAGCTTAAAATAAGTTGAACGTTCACGGACAAATCACTTTGGCCAGTTTCAACCCATTTTCAGTTAACGTTAAGCTATTACAAAGAAAATGTTAAACTTTAAAATGGAGTTAATTTTACCAACCTTTCCACTAAAAGGCTTACACTGTATCCATGTTTAAGAGTAAATACAACAAAACGCTAATTTTCGATTTTTATTTCTCCATAAAGCGGAGTAACTTTCATCCATTTCGTGTTTCCACTTTTTACAGTGCACTTCAATCTCTTTGGTATATTCAGTTTTGGATGTGTTTTCAGCGTCAATTAGATGTTCAAACATGGATCTCTTTGAGATGTACAGTTTCGGATGTGATTTTGGCGTCAATTGGACGTCCTTACTTGATCTCTTTGGAATATCCAGTTTTGGATTGCCATTGTATGTTCATTGCTGAGTTTGGACTTAAATTCGACGTTCCGGTGCCGTTTTCGGACGTCCCATCGGCATCCTGTGCTATGTGGGAATGAACATTAGAGTCTAATTATCTTACTGACAGAAGTACATTAAGCTAATGAATACACAACGGATATATGGACCTTAAAACTGACATATCACACTGGGAAACTTACCCAACACATTAGAGTAGTATGCCCACTCATTTTGGGGAAAGTTGCCTAATGAGACCACAATAGTGAAATTAAAAAGAGAAACTTTATGGCTGCATTTTCTACAATACGACTAAAATACATGAATAAGTATGGAAGTACTTCGACCACTTCAGATAATATTTCTTTTAATCTCACTTCCTTAATATCTGGTTGAAAGCGCAGATTTCTCTCCCTTATGTGATAGTGAAACATGAGGCAATTTAGTTCAGTAATAACTTTATATGTTACGTGAAATAAGAAAATAATTATTTAATATATGGCATACAGTCTACTGAACATGTACTGAGCAGGCGTAGCTCAGTTGGTAGAGTGCTTGCTCGCTTCGTGTTCAGTAGGGCCTTGGTTTAATCCCAGCGGCGACCCTGACTGAGGTTTATCCGAGGCTATCCTGAGTCACACAAGGTCAGTACTGGGATAGTGCCTTCAAAATTGTACCCTGGCCAACTTCTTTCACACATTTTCATCCCACTCTTATTCAGGCCTGAGCAATAGTTGTCTAACGGTAAGTATGTAGGACCTAACACGTGTGTGAACTACAAATTACAAATGCTACATTCTATTCAAGAAGATTTTTTTTAAAAAAAAGTGTCTAACAAGAAAACAATGAAAACAGTCTTACTTGATGCAGTACCTTTAGGTAGCGGGTATTTCTCCTAGACTTAGGAGTAAGACTCCACTTCAGCTGTTTCCCACCAAACATATGACTTCTTTGTGCTACAATCTAAGCAAATACTTGCCCGTCAAAACTACCCAATTCAAATGTATTTTCTACTTTGTCATGGAATTTAGCCCGATTCTAAACTATTTACTGGCAAGATGAAATTAATTTTTAAAAGAGAAAAGAAATATTTTCGTTTAAAAGGACTTGTTTCGTCTCCACGTGACAGATTACCCGACATTGATCACTGCCCTTTCCAGAGCATCCTGAGTAGTTCTTTCACACCATACATGTTTACTATCTAGAGTTATAATTATGAATTTACACTACTGTAGCCATCCTTCCCTGTTGGGCATCTTCCCTCTAATGACTCTACAAATTTATCTGACAAATAAAAAAACTCGAAAGAAATTAACTCGTTAATTAAGACCAATCCAAAAATCAAGTATTTACAAAAACAAATGCAAATGCGAAAGTATTTACAAAGGACAAACAAATAGTCAACCAACGAAAACATAACGATTCGGCAAAAATGAAAACTTCAATAGCATTCGGGTTTTTTTGTGCTATTTTTAGTAAGTATTGACTTTGGACCGTCTCGATTATACACATGCAATGTTTTTACAATCTGCTAACATTCAAGCCCGCAGTCGAGATTCGAAACCGAAACCTCTTGCACGCTTTCCTGACCCGAACTTGTATGCCTCCGCAGTGCTGATTCACTTTCTGCCACCGTAACCACTAGACCACGGCTGCTGGCTTTATATTGTTCGTGTTGTTTCCAAGGCCATTCGAAATCAAAAATTACTCTCACTTGAATAATACAAAAAATTCTTGCTGACGCTATAATTCCAATTAGGTCAATTTCATTCACAAGCACGGTGTACTATTTTCAGAGCCTTACGAGGAAATAGGCAGAGGATTTTTCAAGCGGAAAAATGGGATGATTGGACACACACACAATAAAGAGAGACCTATATTGAAGAACAAAGACAAAAGAGAGAGATTGATAAAAAAGGAAGATTTAAATAGAGAACAGGGTAGAAACAATCTAATATCCTTTCAGGGAATCGGCCTATTGCACACGTTTGTCTCATTGGAAGGCTGTCAAGTTCACACACAGAAACCCAAGAGAATTGAGTAACAGACAACAAACCTATTAGAACTTGTACCGCAAGGCTAGTCTATGCATAATCATTTTCCATAACAGTACGTACATTATTGATTCAAGAATTGTGCTTTTGGCTACGCTTTTGTTTACTTCTGAATACAAACGATTGGTCTGGAAGCTTAAATCTAACCCCAAGACATTTCGTTATTTTTTTTTATATATACAAAATAACATCTAACCGGGTTACAAAAGACTCTGTTTGATTTAGCTTAAATGATAGTCGCTTTGTAGATGAATTCTCTCTCCCCCCCACCCTTCTCTATCCCCCCTTCTCTCTCCCCCCTCCTCTCTCTCTCTCTCTCTCTCTCTTGGAAAAATTTCACTAACAACTTCGCCGCTACGATTTTGAAGAAAACAACTCAGGCTTAACAATTTGAGTTAATTAAAAAATGAAACAAAGACTCTTTGAATTTGGACAGTGAATGAAATTATCATTTTTCAACTGAACTTCTGGTGCTATTAAAGGGACAAAAAACACCAAGCCACTGCAGTGCAGTTGATTAGCTTGTTGTCACCATATCGGATATATGTAGGGTTACCAGATCGCAGAACGAGAAAAAGAGTACATTTTTAAAAGTGAAAATAAACTTTTAAAATTAGTTCTGTACTCATCGTAAGCAGCTAGATTTGTAATAATAATAAAGTTTAGCAGTACTCAAATGATTCCAAAAATCAATGCACAAACCATAATAAACACTGACAAAGATTATAGATATTTCAACTTCTAAATTAGGCTTACTTTCAATGTCTCTTCTGACTAGTATTTTACACCCATCTGATCATTGTCCCTTCTGATCGGAATCTCAGTCCCCTACTTGCTGTATTTGGAAGAATTTCTCACTAGGTGGGGCAAACTCTTGTCCTTAACGCAAAGTTCATAAAACTGCATATAGATGAGTGGTCTGAAACTGAAAACAGGTAGACAAATTCAGTATTATATCCACTCTGATGTCATGAGACTTAAAATGCTTTCAATATTGCCGTTGTGTCCAGGGTTTGAAAAAGGAATTATAAACTCACTGCATATTTCGATGCTCTTTTCCTGAAAATATTTCATCCACTTTTGATATGATAAAGTTACTTGAAATTATTTAATTATTTGTTAATCTATATATCTCCAAAGAAAATTTTCAAAATTAAAAATTTGAAATGGGTCCTTACCAGAATTTCTCGATACCGGTACTTCAACACTCGATATTCAATACTTTCTTCAACATTACAATGCAAATGATATATATATATATATATATATATATATATATATATATATATATATAATTAAAAGTAATATATAAATAAGAGATGTAGTCCAATCAATCTATGGAAAAAATGACAGCTCGGAACTAATTGCAATAGAGTTTCTGTTTGTTATATCTGGCACAGAATTGCGTCCTGAATAACATATCAACATTTTACCGAAATCTACCTTGCCATTTTCCCTTCATTCTCAGTCGCCATGTTGGATTTTGCTATAGAACACCTTTAATAGGAATATCATTAATATAATCTCAACGAATGAAACTAGGCACTTCGTTCTTGCGTCACATTGAAGACAATGGATGATAGAAGTAACAAACGTAGGTATAGTTTGTGTGTACTGCCGCCATATTTAAATATGGCGGCTGTTACTCTAAATTCTTGTTTTGTTAGTGTTCTTCTATTACTTCAATTGCAAATTACTTTAAAACCGTCAATTGGAGGGGGAAACACTTCGATACAAAGATTATGGAGCCAAATCTGCTCTTTCCAACGGTATCTATATCGTTACTCTATCTTAAAAACTAAGGAAGGTAGTTAATTTTACGTGTCGCAAGGTGTTGCGTTTTCGGTCATGTAATTACGAAGTACCATGCTTATGACTTTACATAAATTAACTCCCGAACATAGGATAAACACTTGAGTTTTGCCTTAAAGTAAATTAAATAAATTACTTCTAAATTACATTAAATAACTCCATGTGATGCGAAAAATTGTTGTTTTGGCCATGTTTGTGGTTTTTGTAACAATGACAGAAGGTCTAGATTCTCTAGGTATTTCATGAATTAAAATGGATGAACCCGGAACAAATCCCAACAAAGTCTATTTTTTTAAGGATATTCTTGAAGAATATTACAATGCTGTAAAGGGGAAGAAGAAGAGGAAGATTATAATGACAGCAGCAAGACTTATCAGAAGTGATATAAAGTTTCTTAAGGCATTTCACTTAGAGTACTTAAGACATCAGACTTGGAGGACATGGCTTCTGTCGAGACAACAGATAAGTTTCTTCCGAACAGCCTAAAGGTTTTTCTTCACTCAGTCGTACGTTATAATAAGAAAAGAAAGTGGCATCTATAGGCAAGGTCATCATACAGTCAGCTCGTCCAGGCATAATAACTGTTCCTCTACAGTTAGGGATAGCTGCACAATTGCATCACTATTTTGGATCGAGATTTTTATTGATTGACTGTACAAGCATGGGCATTGTACATCATACAGTGAAGTACAACGTTGAAAGGACTACTTCAACAACTTTCAATATGGACACAATAGCCAGGTCAGGTTGTCCATTATCCACGGCATGGCTATGATTGGTGCAGTGACACCAGCTGAGAAAAATAGTAGAATGACAAAATGTGGTGTTCCACATCCACAATCTTAAATGCAAGCAAAGTCAGTTATTCATTCAGCCCGATTATTGCCCGACTTTCTTTGGAAACTCACCTTTATTAGGAATAACTCGACCCGGATGATCAGGATTTATGCCGATGATGCAAACAAGTTATTATCCAGGGAAATCGCCAACCATCTTCCTGCCCAGGATAATATGAATCCTACGGGCTTCACATGTATTAATTCCACCCTTATATTTCTGATTGTTCAACTAACTAAAAACAATATTACCTCTGTTACTACATTTAATCAACCGTTATGGTGGGAAGTGCATAATATACTGGCGACTGAACGATCAGACAGCACTTTAAAGGGTATTGTTAATCGGTAATCTACATAACTAAATGAGTTACATACGAAGCGTTGGTCACCTAAGGGATATTTCGAGCCTTTAGGAGGCCTTGAAAGTTATTTACGAGGAAAATTCGATTATATATCTGGTGTAGTAAAAAGTAATCCATTATTTTTGAATGACATTGAAGGCTTGACTTACCGTAGTTAGAATGATCCGATTTAGGTCACATATGCGCCGTTTTGTTCGATAACGTGTTGCCATTTGGAAGGTAATATCATGATGCCTCTCTCATAGAAGCCCTTGTGCCTATTGGCAAAAAATTGAGACAGTCGATGTTCACAAGCCTCTCTTGACGCGAATTTTTCACCAGCAAACGTGTTCGCCATGGACAGGAACAGATGGTAATCACTCGGTACCAGGTCCGGACTATAAGGTGGATGCATAAAAACCTCCTAACCAAACTCCCGGAGCTTCTGGCGAGTCACTATCGATGTGTGTGGCCTAGCGTTGTCCTGGTGGAACACAATGCCTCTCCTATTGGCCAAAGCTGGGCGCTTCTGGGAGATTGCTGCCTTCAGACGGTTCAATTGTTGACAGTATAGTTCCGAGTTAAGGGTTTGGCCGTAGGGGAGCAGCTCATAGTAGATAATTCCCTGCCAATCCCACCAAACACACAGCAAAACTTTCCTGGCCGTCAATCCTGGCTTGGGCACCGTTTGCGCCGGCGCACCGCGCTTCGACCACGACCGTTTTCGCGTGACGTTGTCGTAAGTGATCCACTTTTCATCACCAGTCACCAACCGCTTCAGAAATGGGTCGCTTTTGTTGCGATTCAGCAGCGATTCACAGGTGGAAATTCGGTCCATGAGGTTTTTTTGCGTTAACTCGTGTGGCACCCATACATCAAGCTTCTTTGTGTATCCAGCCTTATGCAAATGGTTCCACACGGTTTTTTGTGCAATGTTTAGCTCTTGGGCAATCGAAACAGTGCTTACATGACGGTCGGACGCGACAATATCCATGATTTTATCGACATGTTCGACACGTGGCCTTCCAGCGCGTGGTACATCTTTGACATCAAAATTAGCGGCACGGAATCGACGAAACCAAAATTGCGCGTGATTGGCTGTTATAGTATCAGGACCATAAACACTATTCACATTTGCAGCCGCCTGGCTTGCGTTTTCGCCTTTATCGAAGAAAAACTGTAAAATATAGCGTATTTTCTATTTGCTAGTGTCCATTTTGACGCGCGCTCACACAACACTGAGTCAACTCATCACAACTATCTGAACAGTGTTTGTAGTACGCAATCTCATCGTTTGAACGCCATCTCGTTGAACCCGATCGGACTTATACAACGCGAGATACAGATCACTGAAGCCATCTATTGGCAAAATAATGGATTACTTTTTACTACACCAGATATATGCTCAGTGGCAAAAGGATATCTCTAGCAATAAGAGGACGGCGTGGATGGTGTTCTGGTGGATGGCGTTCTTAACATTCTCCTAATACCCGAGGCTCTTAGCCTGCCGATTCCCTATCTAGGAAATGAAGGCAACAAGATTCCACCATCAACTAGCAGCGCTTATGAGTCTACTGGTCACCACGTTATTGAAGATACCAGCGATAATTCATCACTCAAACAGCACAGTCGTGCATACCTTCACAAAAGCATACGATGATCTACTTGTTGGGATGGATGAGGAATGCGCTACAAGTTTAGCTGTACTTGATGTGATTAAACAAGTGAAAAGTACCGAAAACCACATGGCAGAATCAAACAGAACTTCTCACTTATGGATAAAATATATGAAAATGATACATATTCTTAAAATACTTGTCACTGCAGAAAGAACATACGACTGGAATCTGTATCTCCAGTCCTTGAGGTCGATGTTGCCATGTTTTGCAGCTGCAGGTTATAGCTTGTATACTGGAACAACTTTTATCCAGTTGCAGCAAATTGACATCCTGGAAGCTACCCATGCTCTTGTTCATTACATGTTTCAACAAGGATTTCATGTAGTTCGGTGATCTGAAAACTTTTGGGAAGGCTTGCTAACAGATCTTAACATTGAACATGTGGTTATACAAAGCCTCAAAACAACAGATGGCTTTTCCAGGGGCAGAGGGATGACTGAAACTCAAGAAAATATTTGGATTCCATGCATCGAAGGTCAACTGAGCTACACAAGGTACCGAACGAGTGAACAACACAATGAAGCAACGGATGCCAGGAGACAGCGAGATGAACAGAACACAAGGAAGCTTCAGTCAGTGAATGGGAAAAGAACGTATACACGTTTAAGCGAAGTGCACAAACGTTGACAATGGGAGTAAATAGCAAGATAAAAGTACACGAAGAGACGATAGAAATAGATTCTTTTCTTGTATTCCGAAGATGTACCATCTTGGCAAATTCTCAGAGGTTGCCAATAGATGACCTTTTTGCATATAGTTATGCAACTATCTAGCATCTCAGTTTGATTCGTTTATGTTTCCACGACAAGCTAAAAAGTCAGCTGTTGCAGAGGCCATTCGACATGCAGTTGAATGAACATCAACAGCTGAGCCAGCAACGCCTCTATACATCCTTGATATGTGGTCCATTGTTACATAGGGTCCCATGGACTTTTGGAGAAGTACGGTAGCGTTCCTAAAAATTAAAATCACGGAACAAATATACAGGTATTGTACAAAATAATAGAAACACTTGTCAAAAGTGGGGCATATTATAACTGTGCTTGGTAACACTGAGCAATGCGCAAATCAATCGTCTCTTGTTTGTTGCAAGTTGGATGGACTTTTCACTAATAGTAAAGTGAGGCAGTGTGGTGTGTGCAGGTGTCTTGTGAGTGACCAGTATGTCCGACTTGACGGAGTTTGAAAGAGGTCTAATTATGTGTGCCAGTCTAGCTGGAGTATCTGTGAGCCAATCCGCGACGTTATACGGTGTAACACAAGGCACAGTCCCGAAAATCATGACCGCATACACAGTGCACAGTAAAACAGGGTAGGCGAAGCACAATATGGTCAAAGGATGAAAGACGAAAGCCAAGAAAATGTTTGCAGTCTGTACAAAATGGGTATCCATGGGCGTGTTGCTATTTCCAAATCCGTAATAACAGACAAAAATGCTCAAAGACAACGTGTATGGTACAATGCCCACAAAAATTGAACGTTGGAGGACTGGCAACATGTCCTGTGGTCGGACGAATCACCCTTTACTCTCTTCTCCACCAGTGGACGCATGTTTGTCTGACTAATACTCTCTCAAGCATTCGATGTTAACTGTCTCCACCAGACTGTCAAACATGGTGTCGGTTCTATTATCGTCTGGGCACAATATAATGGTACTCAGCAGTACAATATAATGGTACTCAGTATTCATATGACACGGTTCGGTCACACCGATCACATAGAGAGAAACCTTGAATAACCAGGTCCATTCAATGGTGCTAATTTTATTCCCAGATGGAAATGCCACATTTCAGGATGATAATGCCCCCATTATTACTGCTGGCCCTGTTCAAGAGTGGTTTCACGAGCATGCTTATGAATCAACATCTTCCCTGGTCAGCGCAGTCCCCAGTCCTGAATATCATCAAGCCTCTGTGGACAATTTAGGAAACAATTTTTCGGTGGCGATTTCCACCACTTCCTTCATCTCTAATGACTTCAAACTGCACTCACCATGATTCAGGATTTATATCGGTCTGCTCCGTCCAGGATTCAAGCTGCATTGCGAGATAAAGGTGGACCAACACCGTATTAATACAAAATGTTCGATTTCCACATGTGTTTCCATTATTTTGTCCACTACCCATATGTTTTATGAAAATGGCACATGTTGGTAAACTTCTGATACGTTGTTTATGACAAAATTCTGTCTCAACGAGATAAAAAGATACTTTATTAGGATTTGTTCCGGGTTCATCCAATAGTATTCATAAAATACCCAGAAAATCAAGGCATTTTGTCATTGTTACAAAAAACACACATGGCCAAAACAACCATTTTTTGCATCACATGGGGTTATTTTATGTAATTTAGAAGTAATTTATTTAATTTACTTTAAGGCAAAACTCAAGTGTTTATCCTGTATTCGGGAGTTAGTATATTTAAAGTCATAAGCATGGTACTTTGTAATTACATGACCGAAAACGTACCATCTTGCGACACGTAAAATTAACTACCTCCCTTAGTTTTTAAGATAGAGCAACAATATAGATACCGTTGGAAAGAGCAGATTTGGCTCCATACTCTTTGTATCGAGGTGTTTTCCTTACCATTGACGGTTTTATAGTTATTTGTAATTGAATCGGCAGTTTGAAGAGGGCAATAAACGCCAAAAATGTGAAAATCTACTTTATGCCGGATTTGATATCTGGAAGGGATGGCGCATCTATACAATACACAAAGAAAGCAAAAAAACATTAGTAAAGTCTTGAAAAATAGGTGTGAAATAGAGATGGGCAAAACTAGCGTAGCAGCTATTTTTCACTGCTACATGGGATAAATTTGTTATGACTGCTACAACCGATGAAAAATAGCAGTTACTGGCTTAACTGCTATTTTTCTCCGAAGCTTGTTAATGGTAAAACACATTGTTTCCTGTTTTCTAAACAAACAGAACTGCTGGAAGAACGGAACAAAATGGCAGAGAATTGTCTGCGAAGAGGACAACCATGACGTGTGAACACTACGTAAGTAGTAGCGTCTGTTACCCGTGTACGGAATTGATATAAAGAGCTCTCAGAAAGCATTGGGTGGTAGTTGGCTACGTGGAGTAATGCATAAGGCGTTGGAGTTGTATTCCAGTGACCCCGGGTTCGATACCAGTTCATCGAAAATTTTCATTTCTAAAATGGTTTATATTTTATTTATATAATATTTAAAATAGGTTATTTTGAAATGTTATTGTTTAATTTGTTTTATAACTTTATTTGCATTTAATGTTTCTTGTAATATTTTCCGTTTATTCTGATTCTGTAGTCCAATTCAGAATTAATAAAATGGTAAAAAATGGGTAAAGCATTGCACTTGGGATTCAGTGGTCCCGGGTTCGGTACTCCTTCAACTAAAGTTTTTATTTACTATTTTTAAGAGAAACTCCTTTTTATTTTGTTGTTTCGAATGAAAGTTCTGGTCTCGATTAGACTTTTTTCTTCCTTTGAGGCAGTGAAAACAGTAGATAAAATTCACAGACATAGTTGAGAAAAAAATGAACCAGCAATTTGAAGAAGTGAACAAACGCTAAAAAATCAAAATTAGTTTTTTTACTAAAAACGCACCTCAATTAATAGCCGCTCATGATAAGGTAGAAGAAAAGAACGATAGCCTGTTATAGAATGATTTATTTGGCCTTGGAAATTTTAGTCAGTTTGAAGAAGGGAACAAGGCCACTAGCGTCTCAAAACAAGAAGTCCTATTTTCGAATGTCTGAGAAAACACGATTCAGTCGCGTGTCTAATAACAGAAAACACAATACCTCACTTTGCCTAACTTCCACGTGCCCTTGGTCACTAATTTTATTAAAACTCTTA
>JAGDQP010007324.1:46460-67925 GCA_022664845.1 Lepisma saccharinum | reverse complement strand
TCCTCATGGTCTGAAACTTTGGGAACAACTATGACTAAATCTAAAACTAGTAGGTACTTTCCAACAGCTTAGCATTATCTTTTGTAAAAAATGACGGTATGGTATTTTCTTTTTGAACGTTCACTTGATTTATGCGGTGGCGCTATGCTTTTTTAAACTATTATGTAGCTTGTTTGATTACTTTTTATTTTATTATGAAGTAATTGAATTATCTGCCTGCATTGCAACAGTCCGGTTGCATATACAGATTATCTTCTGAAAGGGATAGCTTATATTATTCCTTTTGATTCATTTCGCCTTATTCCTCGGTCACACCAGGCAAATTCTAGGATGGTCTTTTCAGTAAAGCAAGGGCCGATTCCTTAACACATCCACTTTTACCCTATTCCTTCCTGTGCCAAAGTTGTTTAAAACCCATCAATAAACAATTCACAATTCAAAATTCTAACCAAAATAGAATAGAAAAATTCTTCACATTACAAATATTTTGCCTACGATCATCGTCCATTATATAGAATGCCTGATTTAATATATTGCCGGTGATATGTGTAATTAGTGACAAAAGCTCTTCCCTTTTCGTAAAAATTGATTTGCGAAGTCTTTGGACAGGTAATTAAATGGATGAACTGATTTGAGTGAAGTTTCCCCTAACCTAATGAGAGCATAACTTTCTGTAAATTACACGAAACAGAACATAAATAGGTTGATCTATTTTGAAGTTATTCAAAACGAAATATTGTCAAGGCTCAAGAATTGTTTTCGCTGACTGTACATGTATAATACAAAACCCGACTGAAGCGAAATGTCACTAAAATGTGCTATTCAATAAACACCTGTCACGCTCATTGTTCACAGGACTATTCGTAGAATATCAAAAGTTATATGGCATTACAAGATAATCAAATAATGAGAAAATATAAACCCGGGTTTAACATCGATCCTGACTGACGTTTTCCCTGTTTTCCCTTGGTCACACCATGCAGATGCTAGACTGGTTCCTTCACTAAGGACAGGAGCGATTCCTTCGCACATCCTTTCCCCCCTTCTATGACGGCCTTGGCCTGACTTAGAAACTATCACAATAATCGACTAAGTCAGCGATAAAGAAAAAGTTTACCATTTGTCGCAATACACCTTAGGTACGATATTCACAGTATACGCATAGATAAAATTGCAAAGCATTTTCCAGAACTGGAATGCTAAAAATAAATGTAACAAGAAAGTCAATTAAATCCTCTTATACCTATTAAAATCTTCTTACTTCTGGAAACAACAACATATTTCAATCACCCGCGTTGTCTTATCTCAGCTGATTCACTATAGTCTTCCCATATGTAACGGGATCGATTCGGGTGTGCAGCAGAAGTGAGTACCCCATTCTCCTTGGTACCTTGGACGGTAAAGGTGGTCAAGCACGGGACTGAAAACCCTACTTCACTTTATGTAATATAGGTCTAGAATGTATGGATCACTACTTCTACGTGCCCATGCACCGTTTCTGGCACGATCGCAACTCTTACCTCTTTTCACCCTTAGCACGTGAAAGTGTTCTCATTTAATTGCAAAAAATGTAACGATTGCGTAATAATAATAATGCAGAATCATATGAGTAGAATGTACATTACGATGCTTAAATTAGAAAAGTGCGTTAATTTTCAGTTTTCGTCGTGAATTATGTACACAAACGATGGTACCTTGAATACAGATCTTGACTCCTATCCTCCTATTCGTTTTCCAACAACAATACCAAGGAATTGGACATCACAGCCTGTGTCCTTAAGGCAGAGTATAGGTGGGAAATTTACTTGAACTTATTTATGACTTCAGGGCATCTTTGGATCAGGCCGGGATAAGGTAGTTGGGCTTCTAAGGATTAGAACTACACATTTTGTTAAAGGAGATCCGCATCACTCGGTTCAATAGACTGCGCCGGGACTTGAACCCCTGACCACGCGCACAGACCATCCCGAGGTTAATGATTCTTGGATAATCTCCTCTCACATTATATCTGATAGTTTAGCAGTGCAATAACATCATACTTGACAAAAACGATGAAATCGAGCAAATTCTGTGAAAATATTCTAATTTAGTAATTGATGATACCTAAAACAATGATGATCCTTTATTTGAAAGTAATACCTCATATTGAAAGAATAATGAATATTGGAGATATAAAAGCGCTATGACCTACATTAAAGAAACAACGCACCGAGCAGCAGTTACTCAATCGGTAGAGTTTGCATTGCAATCGGAAGCTCCTGGGAACGATCCTAGCGGCTGTCTGAAAATCTTTGAGGTTTTAGTTTCACATCAGGCAAATGTGAAACTAAAGTAAGGGACAAAAGTCTTGACGCATGTCTTCAGACAATATTTCCCAAACTAGTATAGATATCCCTCCCTGGTATGACATATTTTAACGAAAATTAAAATTACGATTACTATATCTCCCACTGGGTATAGAAATATCTCGCTCCACGATAAAACGCTGGAACTTTGGATCTTGATGTGATTTTAAAATAGAATTTTCCGATGGAAAATGATACTATTTTTTCAAATTTCACTCTTCCTGAACTACCTATCAGAACAATATATTGTACCAAAAGACGTGATATGATTGTGCAAATCTCAGCATGTTAACAAATATGCATAGCATTTCAACAGGTATACTTTTTTAAAAAAAAATGAAAAGTTGGTCAGTTCCGAGTGCCGGCCATCGTGAATATGTTTTCCTTGGGTTTGTCTTGGTCACACCAGGCAAATGCTGGGATGGTAACCTTGAATAAGACCACACTGGTAAAAGTTGATTTTCTCGAAAGTTAAATAAATGCTTTCTTTCATTTTAAGTACTTTTTTTTCATATTTGAGTACCTCCTTCTCATTTCTTAACGAAAATGCGTAACAGTAAACAAGTAAACATTTTTGGTTTCTTATCTTTAATATTTCATTTTCCTCAAATTTGAGAAACAAATAGGACTAGTCCTTTGTTCGCAGACACATAAATATTATAGTGTATACATCAAGAATAACGCTTTAAAATATTTTGTTCTTTCCTTAATGATCAAGAACGGAAAAGAATGAAATCAGTTGTAGGGAGGTTTTAGGTCCCTTGATAGCAAAAGCAAAAATAATGGACTTTATATCCTGATTCTGTCTATCTGTTCCGTCACAAGAAATTATATCTCAGGAACTAGAAGACGTAGGAACTTGGTTGAGGTGTCATTTGAAAGGTCTCGTTAATTGATTAGGAATGGCTATCTTTCTTTTTCGATTCGGCAGACCATAGGGAGTGAAATAGGGAGTGAATATGCAATTCAAGACTTTTATATCTCAGGAACCAGAAAATGTAGGAACTTGGTTGAGGTGTCATTCGAAAGTTCTCTTAAATTTATTAGGAATGGCTATCTTACTTTCTCGTTTCGACTCACCACAGAAGGTCAAATGGAGTGAAAGTGCAACTCAGACTGTCATATCTCAAGAACCAGAATATAGGAACTTGTTTGAAGTGTCATTCGAAAGATATCGTCAATTCATTAGGAATGGCTTCTTTATTTTATTGATTCGACACACCCCAGAGGGGAGTTGGAGTGAAAATTAAAGAACGATATACAATTCCATATGTGGCCTTTAAGTTCCACCAAGTTTTGCCCATATGTTCTTTGGGCAAATGTCCAGATCGAAAACGTATTGCATCTCAGTTGTAGAACAACTTTGTGTGTCCTCCCGTCCCTAAACACCATAGTTGTTAGTGTTGCCAATGTATTTTATAAGAAGGAATGCCTGTGTGTCTGAGATGCTATCAAGCGACCGAAACCCTCGCGATTGTTAATAGGATCGCAGCGCTAACTTGTTTTACTTTAAATTTGTTTTGCTCAATGACATGCTGTGACCTTTTTCGGTGAAATGATATTAGCATGATAGAAACAGAACCGGGTGTGAATTTAGAAATTTTGAATGAGAGAATACATTTGTGTGTAAGTTGTTGATTGAAAATGACGAACTGAGATACTATATTGCCTTGAAACGTAATTAGTAACTACATTATGCTGTTCCTGTTTCATAATTTTCTTGTAACTTCTTATATAAATAGTCAGTACGTTCACTGTACGTTCGCTTAAATTACCAAGCGTCGAGTGAATTACCAGTGATACGACCTTGTATTCCGGACCGATTCACCTTCCAAGGGACGGTTATAGAAAGGTTAATTTGTGTTTCTGGTGGACATGTATCGAACAATAACCATTTTCTCAGTCTAGAGGAAGCCGAGATTCTGGCATGAGTTTCATTTTGGGAGGGTGTAAGTAACGTTTTACTGCGTTCTATTGATTCTTAGCCGTAAAAAATTAAAGTTGCGTGTGTGCTAGAGAATTGGAAGGGTCACATCTTCCCGTTGGGAACTGGGGTCTGGCAGAATCACTGACAGGTTGTTAAGAACAACAGTACCGCGTTGAGTAAACTTACACTTACGGACATATTTATGGTATTGGTCCAGGGGACAAACGCACTCTACATTCAGAATTTTAAGCAGAATTAGAATACTTTTAGGCGTAATTATGCATATTTTATACACATTTTATATATGTGTATTTTATATCCATACACAGGGTGCGAAATCATGGAGGAGATGGGACATTTCCTTCCCTCAAGATATATTAAACACTTTCGAGCTTAAAGCAGGTTCTAATTTTATGTATTCCACTGAGAAAATACACCTCCCCCACATAAGTTGGGAAGATACCTCCAGGAAACCTGTTGATCCTTGCCAGCACCAATTTCAACATACTTACTTGTTAGGAATCTGTAATGATCTGAACGATCCGAATTCACTAAATTGATTTAGAACTATTCAAAATCTGTTCTTTCTTCTTACATAACTAACAACGTTAGATAAAATTATGGCAGTTTAGGTTAGAAATAGTAGAACTTATTGCTTATACGTTAGAAATAGTAAAATAAACTCCAACTAAACCGCCCCAGGTGAAAGTCATTATTTAAGGAGTCGTTGAATGGGTAAGTTCAAAATTTATGAATAATCATCCTTTGCACTCAGCGATTCTGCCAAAAAATTTCAGTTTCGAGGGTGTAAGTAGAGTTTTGCAGGTTCTCAATAGATTTCTAGCTTTACTTTTTTATATTTACTTTTATTATTTGTTGATTCTTATTTATTTTTTATTTATATACATATGTCACTTATCACAATCTATTGGATAGTATAATGTTTTCTACTGGTCTTAACTCCAAATGCAATGAAGATGAGAACGAAGACACTGTCTATCGAAATCCCTGCTTAATGGGCCTCCAAACATATGCTGACGTCAGTCACTCTCCCACTTCCTCGGTTCGGACGTAATACCTCTTTCATACGATGAGCACCCTGCTGTTGACATGCCCAAACACTCCAACGAGGGGGCTACAGTCAACACACAAGCATCAATTCAGGTCTCGAATGACAAACCACGGAGCTAGAAGAAATCCGGGAATTACTGCCTGCCTGGCGCAAGTGTCCCAAAATAGGTATAAAAGCTAACAACGAGCTTCAACAAATACCTTGGTTGTTCTGTTCTCTTGAGCACCAAGTCTCTCACATCGTTCAATTGCCTTCTTAACTTGCATCGGCCGCTGCATCAGTAGGTATATTGCTGACTTATCTTTACATTTTGTGTCTTCAGATACTTCTGAGACAATTTTATATAATCCCGTGCCATTCCTTTCTTAATGAGTACTCAAAAATCTAAAAGACAATCCTTGCGGCTTCTTTGCTTTTTCAATTCAAAACTGAGTACCACCTGTGGAGCAATTTCGTACTGTTTGCCTTTCAAATTTAATATATTTTTGACAGTCGCTGTTAAAATGCAAAAAATTGTGCTGTTTCGATTTGTTACGATAGGAAATAGATTTTTTTCTTCTTCTCACACCCGTTATAATTTGTTTAAGTGTAACGATTTTCTGACAAATCCCTGTTAATAGGAGTTGATAGGAGAACTGTTGCTGTTTTCAAACCACTCGTGGTTCGGCCAAGAAATCTTTGTACATTTCGTCGTACTTGTTGCCATTTACTTTAAGAGTTGTATTAACTTACATAATACAATTTTTAAATCTTTAGATTCTGCCAGTTCTGTTAGTCCTCATTCCCTTAACAAATTAATTGTTCTTCAAAGGTTAGTGCTGTCTTTTCTTGCAAAATTACATAATTCTTCCCTTGTTTTATTTACTTTCTCATCCTGAAAGTAAATAAAAGAAAAACATATTTGGTGGGAGGAGACCTTGTCACCGATGAACCAAATGAGAAAAGAGACAGTTTGTCGTGTTTGACCCCGTCAGTGTCCCTCCTCAGGAATGCGATATAGTTTGTCGGAGAGACACTTTGTCGCCGATGAACCAAATGAGAAGAGAGACAGTTTGTCTTAGAGACACTTTGCCGGTGGGACAGCTTGTCGGCAACGAACCAAATGAAGAGAAACACTTTGTCGCGGTCCCTTTGAGTTACATAAATTCTAGATCAAAACGGTCGGAAAAGTGCGGACCCCAACCTTTTCCCGACCACCATGAAGTGGCTGTAGAGTCGCTTATTTCCCGACCATCAATAATAAAGGGGGCTCGCTCTTCTCTCGACCATCAGGAAATGGACGGGGAGCAGGCTTTTCCCGACCTAAGGCAATGGGCGGGTACCCAACATTTTCCCACCATCAAGTGCTGGGGGATGCCGGCAAGTCAGAGATCGACAGAGACCCGTAAATGCCCGACGACCAGACGCCACTTGTAACTGCACGTTGACCTTCCCCATCTACTTCCCGACTACTAGTTTGGGCTCTGCCTATCCCCGATGCCACCCCGACCAAAAACCCCCAAGTTTTGCCGTCTTTGTCGGCATTTAGCTTCCTGGCTCAGTGCAAGTTGAGTTTCTCCGCCGTCATACTATGCAAATGCAAATGTGGTATCTTCAAAGAGACCACATTTTTTTTTCTTCTGTGAGACAGTCGAATCTAAGGCTGTGTCATTTGTAATGTTTAGACCTACCAAAAGAGTGTCTATATTAAAAAAATCATTTGGTTGAATTACATTCCTTTCTTTCTAACAGGGTTCACACATGGCTTTTCGTCAAAACATGCAGGATTTCGGACTTAAATATCTAATTTAAAAAACTGAAATTTAAAGGTAGCCTTGTTAGTAGTCAGCTCACAACCAAAATTACAACTTTTATTTCTAATTGGTTTGGTCAGTGCAAGCGGATTATATTCTAAGCAGCTTCATATTACTACACTGCTTGAAAGGCACACTTTAAACTCCCATGGACAACTTTTTATGTCCAAACCACTGAAAAATAAAAATTGTCATTTCTGCTTTGATTTGAGAACATACAAAGCTTCCTGGAGAAGACAAACTTTCGAAAGACAAACTTTTTATGATCGCCCATTTGAGATATTTTAGACCCAAATACAGCATTTTTCCTGTAGCAAAAAAGAATTGTGACTCAACGCCACAGAAGTTTCTACATAATCATCCTGTTGATACTTCTAAACATCACAAGAGAAACTGCAGTCTTATATTCAACTTCTTCCCTAAAACATGGTGACTTTCGTGAAGATACCACATTCGCATTTGCATCGTATAGCGAAGAAAATCTGCTGGTATTGACCGAACCATTACAAAATAAAAGTTGCAATTTCTACTGTTAGTTGGTAGAAATACGAAGCTTTTTCGAAACCACATTTCAGATTTTTTCATGAGGACGCATATGCAATATTTAAGCCCGAAATCCGGCATTTTTCGTAAAGGGCCATGTTTGAACACCCGTAGAAAAAAAGAGCGTGAAGGTCAGAAACTCTTTTGGGAGGTCTAAACATGACAAAATTTTGCAGAATTTTATTCAACTACTACACCCCAAAATCTTTGTTTAAAAATAGAATTTTATACAATTCGTAAATTTATTTTCAGCCTAACTTTTGGAATAAAGAAATTAGTTTTCAAAGACGGGATTCCACATCTTCCAAGTGCAATTCCAGAGCTACCCAATTGTTTTTACCTCAGCTCTTTAATTCTTCTAGTTTTTGTGATATGCAGGTTTCCGTACATATCTACGGGAGTAAAAAACATCACCCGCCATGTTGGAAATATGGTCACCCCGAGAGATATAAAAGCATGACATTTCTTTCGAAAGTCGTTCTGATATCTTCAGGTATGTAGGACCCCACATATGGAAAAAATATATATAAAATGGTGATGTACCTAAATTTTCTAAAATTGGATGATTTGACCAGGAATGACCCAATTTAACTATAACTAATCTACACCAATCTAATCTTCCTTATCTAAAATCACTCATGTATAAAATGGTCCACTTATTGTTACTCATTCTGATGGTGCCTTAATAACACAAATCTTGGGAATACTTTTCTAGTTGTAAATTTAGCTCAGGGTTAAAACCTTTGCTTTCTGAACCAATGCGACACGTACATGGGTTCGAACCCTGGTCAGTACAAGCATTTTTTCCTTCTACTTAATAAGACTTCCCTTCATCATAGAATTTGGAACCAAGCACGGGAGAGATTAAAGCCTCACCACTTCCATATGAAAACAGCATTTCAGAGTACTGAACTGAAAACCTGTGGAAAGAAACTAAAGTACAGTTTAGTGTCCTCATCGTTCGTGGGGATCGTGAACTTTGGGCATATTGAACTTGCTGTCTGCAGCGATGATCCGACTATGGATATTTTTCTCTTATAACCTAATTTTATTTTGACAGCCTTTGACTATTTCAAGATGGTAAATGAGAGTATGGAGGCGTAACTTCCATATGACAAATAGCAGCAGACAAATACACTGCACGCAATTATTTATTGTTATTACACGATTAAATTTATTTGTATTTAACATTCACGTATAATATACCGACTTTCTGTCAACACCCACCACCTCTTTGATGTTATATTTTAAACATAATAATTACTTATGTCCTGAAATGATTGTATGAATAAATATGAAACTTATTTATTTCAATGTAATTTTTTATCTACTTATACATGCTTTGAGGAATATATCATTACAAACAAAAAAATTGTCCCGAACGGACTTCTAGCGCAAGACCGCTCGATTAAGAGCCCCAGCGCTCTACCACTGATCTAACATGGACATAGTTACCAGGCGGAGAGAACTCCTTCTGAAGAACCATGACTGAATTTTTGTGTCCAAGTCAATGACATCCATATACGTTGCTAATGCTGTTGTTTTGTCTCTCCTTTGTCTAGTTTATGGTATTATAAAAGCGAAAAATATGTTTGCTGTCTTTGCTTTCATTGGAGATGTTCTTTTACGTATGGAAATATAGGTGACAAAACCATCACCTGCTCAGATGAATGGATAGTTTGGATATACTGTATCATTACGTATTTCAATGAATGTTACATTTTTCTACACTTAATAATATTTCAACATGTCTTATTGCATTTAAAAGAAGAAAACAGATTTGCACAATTTTTTTTTTCAATTGGGTTCAAACCTGGCATCTTTGGTTTACTGTTTCCGAAGTTGGACTTATAGAATTTTCATCTCAAACCAGCCTAATCAATGGGATCAACTTTTTTGGAATTTGCTGCCCATTTTCATCATTTTATTACGTCGCTTTTGTCTTCAGAAGAAAACTTTAATGAACAGATTCAAACTCAACTAAAAAATGTCTACATTCCCATTCACATGGGTTACCATAAATCACTTAGTTTCCAAGCAGAAACTTTTCTCCGATGAAAATTCACTCTAAAGGAATCTTCCCTCTTCCCGTTCAAATCGAGGGGAATTTCGCTCTTTTGATTTAGTGTGTAGACACGAGATAACGCTTTTGCAATTCTTCAAAGCTCTAAATTAAACATTGCTTCATAACTTCAAATTGAGTTTCATTTGCTCTTGTAGGATTTTTGATCACTGTATTTCTGTGCATGATAGCCTGTGTTATGAGCAGGAATTCCGCCAGGATTTTCAGTTTGAGGGGTGTAAAGTCACAATTGGTAGGGTGTAATTGGAGTTTTTCATGATTTCTATCGATTTTGGATCCCAAATTTATGAAGTTGGGGGTGTTCTCGAGGATTTGGGGGCGGAATCACTGATTATGATCTAAAGTTTGTTAATATTCATAAAATCAAGATAGTATGAACAGACAATTTTGTTCTATATACGAAAAAGTAAAAGACGTTACAACACAAAACTCTTATGTGCGACAAATATTCTATTGCAAATTCGAAAGCTGCACCCCCAAATTAATAAAGAATAGAGAAACATATTCAATTTACGGGGAAAAAGTTTTAAAATGTTGTCTTGTGTAATCACCGGATTTGGATTGAATTCGGTAGCTGGCCATATTAATTTACATCTTCACTTGATTTCCTTAATTACATCCCTTACGTCGTTTTTAGTGTTAAAACTGGCAGCGTAACGTACTTCTCTGAGCTCATCATGTTATTCAAGTTTTGGAATCCAATTTAAAATTGGCATTTTTCACTTGTTTCATTCAAAATTAAAGTTTGAAAAAATGAATGGTAATATTAATTGGTTCGAACCGACGACCTCAGATTTAGCTCTGATGCTTTCATTTCCACGGATTAGTCCATTACACCACAGAGGACACTTAGGACTTTTGCACAATTACTATAACTTTTGATCGTATTGAAAAATGGTTTCATTTTGAAACTTAAACGAGAATATTTGTCTTTATAAACGCAGTTTTCAGTTACGTTGTGTTAATTCTCCCTTTATTGGAGTGTGCATTTTTAATTATTATAACTGTAGTGAGTGTAAGTCTTATTGTTATTTACTTATGTTGCTTTGTAGTTATTGAGCTCGTGCTTTTGGACGAAGAAGTAAGTTTAAGCAACGGAGGGGGGGGGGGCGTGTCTCTCTCTATGTAAAGGTTCTTCCAATCACTGCTTTAATGAAATCTGCATCAAGGGTGGGGGAGGAAACTTTATTCATTTGCTCTCCAGAACTGATTAAGTGCAAACTTTCCTGTATGGTGTGTTGCCTATCTTCGCTACTTTGCATTTCAGGAACTTCCTTCGCACAGTGTACAATAATTATGAGCAATTTCGTTATGAATAGCTCGTATAGTTGCTTTAACACCAACGATAAAGTGCTCAGAAATAGTAATTTGACTCTTGAAATTATTTTTAATTCGTTGGACATTTAAATTTTCATTGTATGCTTTCAATGTCCCAACAGTTCGCTTAATGTGCTTTTGATTATAAAGGTTATAAAAGATCAATCCAATCGACACTGGACTAAATAATAAGGACAAGAAAGTACGTTTGTTCCGCGTTGGTTTGCACATAAAAGGATCCGAATTAACTTTGTATGGGTACGGCATTCTAACTCGGATTTGAAGGCGGAATCAAGATGTTTGTAACGATCGAGAAAATATTTTAGTCCATCACATTTTGTTTATGGTACAAGTTCGTTTACGAGATCCAAATGTAAGTAATATGGTGCGAAGATTCGATCAATCGTTAATACTGCCACTGCGTGTTTATGTAAATTTGTGCCTAACTATAAGCTAACAATATAATCCTCTACTGAATTCTGTCTTTGAGACTGAGCTACGGTCATAGAAAAGATAAAAGTAAGAAGTACGTGTAAGTATATGTGCATGTTTCTTGACCTGAAATATCAATAAACAATGTTTCAAGATTCAGAATCTCACTCCTTTCACATAATTCAAGTAATATATTAATTTTATATTCGGTAACGTAAACAAAAATGACATATCATATTTTCGTAGTATATATATCGTTGTCCAGAAATCATTTCATGATTTAATTCGTAAAATATTATCTCTGGCTGAGCCTGAGGCAAGTGCCAGTTATATCAATAATTATCAATATCAGTATCAACTTCGTCTGCAGACACAACATATCAATATATCAACATTTCAATATCATATATTCATTTCTCAACTTTCATTCTTTGGGGGCCCGGCTTAATCATAAATGGTTATACAATTTAATTTTATCGTGAATATTTCGCTACGGAAATATTCGCGTTGATATGGAGATCTTCCTAAATTTAAATATCATTGGTGCAATGATATATATATATATAAATACCAGCCATATTCAATCCACTAGTGGATGAGGGCTCTCCCCGAAGGGTGGAGTTGGTCTACTGCTCCCACGCTGACTAGACGGGTTCGGAGAGGGGAGCCGGAGCTCTCACTGTGATCGCCACTGTATTTTATTAACAGCAGCTCCAAAATTGTCCTCACGATGTGCATGTCAACACCGAAATTTTGGAACCCCCACCGAAAATCGAACCCGGGACCGCTCGCACTGAAGTGTTCGAAGTAGTAGTATGTAGAAAAGTGGCAGTCATCTGGCCTCACCTGACCCCAGAAATTTAAGTTTTGACACGTTTCTATGCCCTTTGCTGACCTTAAAGGTCCCTGGGATTGACCCCAAGACTTCTTCTCACTCTCAGACCCCATCCCATCTTCCACAGGATCCTGAGGAAACATTTGGTTCTGCCATTTGATGTGTGGATTTTGGCCATGAAATAACAGTGATTGAAGACACGAAAGATTATTTGATATGAACGAGGCCGGAGATCAAACCTGACTACGGGAGCCATGATTATAAGAAAATGGTTCAGCTTTACGCAGAAAATAACTCCGAGATTTCAAAAAAATATTTAAAAATGATGATTGTCTGCCTTAATTATGTGGCATTAGATGAAATCTATCGGAATTGATAAAGTAAAATGGTGGAAAACCATCATGAAGTGGACTCTGAATAGGACTCGAACTCTGGACTTCAAGATATTGTCTATTGCTACAGAGCGCCAGCAGTTGAAGAATAGAATGATGCTATGTACGTAAATGGACATAAAAGGGTGTGAACATATTGTGAAACAGTGACTATGATAATGTATAACTTATCTTTCGAAAGGTTGCGTTGTAGCAGCGAAGTATGAATGATATAATTTTGAAAACATTTTAATTAAACTAAGAAAGGCTTAGGAAACTTCTGATTGTAATAATAGGAGATATTAAGCTAAAGAATCGGTTTTCTTTGTTTGAATATCGAGATGTAATTGTGATGCTATCGAAACTTCTGATTTGATGACACTAGATAAAGCCAGACCATTTTGGATACGAATTGGTAGTTGAGTACACTAATTACCTTGTAGAGGCTGTGAGTTGTTGTATTTAAAGGAGTTTATAAAGAATGATTTCTGTGAAATCTTATTGAAGCGAGTGTAGTTAGATACTAGTACGAGTATCCTGGAGGAGGATTGAACCTAGGGTCTTCATAGTCTAACTATGATTTTGTTAGGGTACTTGCTTACTCATAGAATAGCAATAATATAACAATGGTGTTATTTATAATATATGGATTGAAGCATCCATAGTTCAGTTGCGCCTTTTTCAGAGATATCCTGGGATGGAATCTAGTAGTTGTCCTCCGAAGCCAGTTTTTTTCCTAGGGTTTTCATTAGTCAGGGGAAAACATTGCACAAGAATGATCTGGATTATTATGTGGTGATCGTAACTCAATTATGTAGTGATTAACAGATTTGGGATTTGATGCTGATGGATGTTCACCTTGACTGCGATTTTTCCAGTGTTTTTACTCAAAAGAAATAGCATATTTAAGGTATTAATTATTTTACAAGGATTAAACTAGTCGAAGGTTTGTTGCTAGGAAAGATATTAAGAACCTTGTCGGTGACCGTCCATCCTAACTGAAGTTTTCTTTAGATTAGAACCAATGGTTTAAGAAAATACATAAAGTCAGGACAAATTGGAACTCGTAGAGGAGTTGACTAGCTGTATTTAAATAAACAAGAGAGAAATTAGTTTACTATAGAGAAATGAATAGTCTAACAATCAGAAACCAAACAAGTATTTTAGTAGAAGATATTTGAGAGGTGCCGCCCCTTGGCAATCATATGTTGGAGAAGTAAAAAAGAATAAAAGAATGAAATTGTGAGGAAAATCGGTCGAACCGAGTACCGAATGTAATCATTTATAGTGACATGTGTGTAAACGGAAGAACTACCTTCGTTCGAACTTTTGCAGGTCGTATGTTGTTTACGATTTATTAACAAACACATACATAAACAGTATGCAAAGACGGAAGAAGACCGAAGAAACTTTTGCCTATTTTTCTTAATCAGCTACAGCCTATATCCCAGTACCTTGTGCCTAGACAAACAGAACGATACGTGGTGGAGATCTAGTTGGGTCAACAGACCCATACTTTCTAAACTTTCCCTATAGCACATGGCAATGCTAAAGTAAACTTCATGTTATTTCTCCTTTCTGTCTTCATAGCAGGTATTACATCTAAAAAAGCTGCAAACTTTCTTTATTTCAACAAGCAATCCAAGCTATGCGGCAGCTATTTTAGATACAGTAAGACATACAGACATTGAAGTATTAAGTTATTTCGATACATCATCAAAACGCTATGAACAAAGTTCAATTTGTATTTCCTTTATTTATTTTATTGAGTCAGATATATGACTAGTGCATACCGCCTTTCTGATTTTTTCTTCTCGTTTCTCTCTTTCTCTTTTTTTCACTCCATTTCCTCTCTTCTCTTCTTTACTTCAGTAGGTTAACGATTTGATGATATATTCAATTTGAGATCAAGTATTATGTAAGTTGAATTTTTAGACATATATATGTGTGTTAGTATTGTAGGTTATAAGTGTATGTTTTTGTTACATATTACAAAGGGCATAATTCCATCAGCAAAATTTTACGCTACTATAGAATTAGCATTAAAGAGTAGTATACATTATGCCGAATACAAGAAGTGGAAGGAATACAGGGGAGGAAACATCTGAAACCTCACCCATAAATTCCCCACATGTTTCGCAGGTACAAACACCCCGGGCTTCACCCGTACTGCTAGATTATACACATAGAAACTCCGCGCATATTAGGCAAGTGTATAATCCTCCAACATGCAAAGAAGGTCAACCTTTTGGTGAATTTCTAGCTAAATTTCAATATATATCACAGCTTAGCAATTGGTCTGACGCAGAACAAGAACTCCGTTTTGGGGTTTCTCTTACTCTCTGCCCCGAGATCCTTTTCTAAACATGTATAAAGAAACTGAATACGATAGTATGACATATAAAGAAGTGACAGATCGTATAGCTGGCGAGCTCCGTCCTAGCAACCATTTCATGCAGATTGATATGCTCCTAAATTCAAGAATTCAAATGGCACAGGATAATCCAATACATTATTTGATTAGCGAGCAGAAACTGATTGACCAAATTTGTCCCGAAATGTTTATGCAAAAGATATATCACATTATAGTGGGCCTTCGTAATACGTTTTAGATCAGGTTTGTCAGGAGAAATTTAAAAGAATAGATTATTTGAAATCAAAGCTTCATTCTCTCTTAAATCGAAACTTTCTTCTACAGAAACATACTTTGTTGGAACTCCAGTCAAGTCAGAAGCACTTAGCTGACGAATACTTCCAATTACGTATAAGCCAATTTCAGGGAGGTCACTTTTAACAAACAAATACTATGATTTCGACAGTGTCAACGCCCGCTAACATGTGTTGGGCTAATATGTCACATGCAGAGTTAGCTCCACCCTCTTTGTATCAGCCAATAGCACAAATGCATGGCCCAGAAGGGCAAGTAACGCCCTATGATTTGCCAAACTATACGTTGTCAAATAATACAACACAGAAAACTACATATGTTTTCGGAATGCTCAAGAAATGGCAGCAATCTCTCCGAGTTCTGTAAAACCTAGAGAAACTGTACAGCAAACAGTACCATGTGGTGACACTTTCAGACCTATTTCTGAGGTTAGCTCCAAGCATAAGAAACAGCTGCATTCTACTGTTAAATCAGAACCAAATTATGACATATCAATTTTAAGTGACAAGTTAACAAATTTGACATTGTATGTTCAGGAATTAAGACTTGAACAGTTAGCATATAAAACTAATAATATGTATTCCAACAAAAGAGGTAGATCGTATCGTGCCCGTCCTGGATATCGTAGTTCTTCACGACAGAATTATAAAAATTATCAGGATCGCACATATAACAATGAATATAGCCCTTACCAAGATAAGTATCAGACACGTAGCCAGAACACTAGGCCTCACCGTTCAAGAGGGCGTAACTCACGTTCAAAAAGGCGTAATTCTGGTCGTAACGGGCATAGAGGCCAATTTTCACGTGATTCTAGAACATATATGGCTGAACAGCAAGAACCGTAAGAAAATAAACAGACTTTAAACTAGAAAAGGGGCCCATGCAAACTCCGTGGCCTCACCACTACAAAAATCAAAACCACAACCGCAAAAACCAAAACCACAATTATTTAGCAAGTTCTCAAAATAAGGCAAGTAGGCAAAAACAAATAGAAAGTGCATATAATACTACTGAGTTAACGAAGTCACATGGTATTGCTACCATAAATGAAAATTAAATGGTACTGAACAGCAACTAATTCTCGAAACCGGTAGCACTTTATCGATAATTTCGTATTATCAGATTTCGAAGAATGCTAAAACACTTAACATAAAGACTGCTATCAGGGGTATGGCCAATCAAGTTCTCTATTTAGAGAAAGGAGTGATTTTAGATGCTACTATTAATGAAACTACTTCCTCGCACCCATTTCATATTATTCAAAAGAATTTTGGATGCACTATATTACGAACTCATTTGCTAAGACATTACAATACGAGGATATCCAATGCAAATAACAAATTCAGTTTTTGTCCACAATTAGAACCAGGTTTTACAATAACAAACATAACCGTCTAAGCAAGATGCTTAATGTCTATATACAGAACCAGAATAAAGATAGCTTAAAGCTACCCTCACAAATGTTTCAGACTTTAGCCATATTCATCAGTTTTTGTTCCTTCATGAACAAATGTTTACATCACAAAAGTTGACAGTTTTTGAACCAAACAATAAGTTACTTTGGAAAAACAATATTAGAATACTCCCTCAGGTTGTATCAGGTAGCACGCCACATGCTTTCATTACTAATTTATGCTTTAAAAGTGTATTTTTAGGCAGAAAAACACTATTCGGCTGAATTTTTACGCAATTTGAGATACAAAAGCTACCGTCTTCAAAATATGAGGAGGAAACAGCAGCGCTGACTACTTTACAACTAACACAGCCACTGGATGAAGAACTACAGGAACGTCTACAGGAAACTCAGAAGTTATTTGACATATCAAAATTTCAAATTTCAGACGAGCTGTCTAACGAACAGAAAACAACGGTAGAAAAATTACTGTATGAATTTTGTGACATATGGTCGTGTTCCTCGTCGGACATAGGTCTCATTAAAAACCACAAGCTGAAATTACATATAGTTAAGAACATAAAACCCTTCGCACATAGTTCCAAGAAAATTCCATAAAATATCCTTTCGGAAATTAAGGCCCAGGTAGATGCCTTGTGTGAAGCTGGCATAATACGTCCAGGCTTATCAGATTACACATCTCGGGCTGTAATAGTAAGGAAACTTTCAGGTTCGTGGCGCATCTGTGTGGACCTTCACCATATTAACTTATATTTGTATAAACCTGCTATTATACAAGTAGGTTTGAAATCAGTATTGTATAAATTGAGAAAATGCAAATATATGATCAATTTAGATGTTAATAATGCATCCTACTCTGTCCCTGTTGATGAAGATTTACTGAATTATCCAAGCGTAAATATCTCGACTATTGGCTCATTTTCGATGACTCGCAATCCGATGGGTTTACGTTCTAGCGCATCATCACTTAGCTATGTTATGAATAGTTTTACGAAAGATTTAAATCCAGAAATTGTTAGTTTCTAAGCGGATGATTTACTCGTTCATGGAGATGATTTTTACACTGTTGGCAACACTGAGACAACTCCTTTTAAAAGTTCGTGAAATTGGTATTCGTTTATCAATACCCAAAGCAAAATTTTTCTTTTCAAGATTGTCTATTGTTGGTTTTGATGTAGATCAACAAGAAATCAGGATTTCTAAAAAGATCCCTTCAGCTATTGATAACCTTTTTTCCCGCCAAAAGATGTGAAATCACTTCGTAAATATTTGGGTTTGTGTAATTTTGCTAGAGCCCAAATACCCAATTACGCCGATTTAGTTTCACCACTAGTAGAATTAACAAAGAAAGAAAAACGTTATAAGTGGTTGCCAATGCACGAAGAAAGTATTTTGGTTCTCAAAGAAGCACTTGTAGGTTCTTTAGCCATGATGTTCTAACCCAAAAGCACCAATTAGAACGTACTGCGATGCGTCTCGCAATTTTCTAGCAGGAGGAATTTTTCAGCAATATCCAATTAGTAAGCAATGAAGACCACTAGGATTTTGTTCACGGCGTTGCACAGATTCTGAGAAAAACGTGACACATATGAACGAGAAATACTGTCAGCGGTGTACACGTGTAAAACTTTCCGTCATATTCTTTTAGGTATTCATTTTGACCTATATACAGATAATTTTGCTTTTAGTAAAGCCCAGACCGCTCCCTATCCACATGGAAAGCTAGCGAGACCGTTTACTTTTCTAAACTATACGACACTACTAGACACACGAAAACTGGATAGACATATTCACTCGTAACATGGATCAAGATAACCAACAAGACATGGAAACTGCTAGCTTACTAAATCTTCCACACAAAATAGCTACAATCACAAATGAAGCACAACGAGAGCAAGGAAGAAATACGCTGAATGTACACACAAGGGAAGCACAACGAGATCCAGGAAGAAATTTGATAGATACGCAGATAGATACATGGAGTGAAGTTACTGAGAATTTACAAAAAGAAGATAACGCACGATCACAGTTTATTGGGTTACTTTCTGAAGATCTGAATATCAGGTTAGCCCAGAGGCAAGACCCCTCCTTTAAGAAAATTATAGAAACCCTGGAAAATCCTAGTCAGGAAACGGATATTTCAAAATATTACATGGTATTTTATACGGTACGAAACCGAAAAATAAAATCAGCGTAATACGAAACAACTTTGTATACCAGAGGATCTGAGATCATCGTGGTTTGAGTTAATACATTGTACCAGAACTGCTAATCACGTAGGTTACCGAATAACCTACCTCTCAGCATCTAGAAAATATTAATTCAAAAATATGAAGCAATACTTGTCAGCACGTATGCGCCAGTGTATGTCAGAAGAACAAAATTGTCACACAGTTACCTCAAGGTGAACTTTTACATTTAGAAGTAACTCTTGTTTTTACATCATATCAGTTGGATTCATCTGGAATTTTTCGCGTGTCATATAACGACAACAACAATATTCTTTCCGCTATATGTGAAGGTAGTCGATATTTTATATCCCAAGCCGTACCAGATATTAGTGCTAAAACAGTATGTAACTTTATTTACAAACAAATAATACTTCGATTTGGGATACCGATGACTTTAAAAGGTGATAGACATATGTAATTTCGTAGTGCCTACTATATAGAGTTATGTAACCTGATGGGTATAACTCCATACAGATGTTTAGCATACCAGCATAGTGCAATAGTAATTATTGATTCTATTCATTACTTGATTGAAAGTATAATCAAGACAAGAATATCCGAACAAGGGAGAATGATCATCGCAGATGGGATTTACACCTCGATGAATATATACTTTACATAAACCAATCAATAAGACTTTCTATGGTGACTCTACCAATTATATAGCATTTGGGTTTCAGCCTAGAGATATAGCAGATAGTAAATTCGACATGGTTTGTGAAACTTCAGATAATGTGACTCGCCTTCAAGATGTGCAACATGTATTGGAGCTAGTACTCACAAACTTGCAGCTTGACCACGAAAAACAAAAGAAATTTTATGACAGGCGACATAGGCAATATGAGTACCATCCTAATGACTTTGTTCTGATCTATAATCTATCATTTCAAAATGGCAATGCAAAAGCTTTTACGTAACCATTTCAAGGACATGGAACTATTGTTAAAAGCTCCACAGCAATGATTATCAGGTTAAAATGAAAGATAAACGTGGAAACTGAATTATAGAAGATATCGCCATACAGAGATTACGTCAATAGTATCACCATATACATTATTTAGAGAAGCATAGTGTTGAACACACAGCAATGGATGAACAAACAACTTAAAAAAGGAACAGAAAGATGAAAAGTACAATAAGTTCTTTCTTATGTTTCTCCTCAACTTTTCTTCTTCTTCTTCTCCCTTATCTTCAAACACTTCTAGCCCCTTCGAGGGATGATTCGAAAGAACAGTCGAGTTATTCCCAACTTTTAAAGGAATACTGACTAAAATATTGGAGGAAATGCCATGTTTTCCATATTTCCCTTACTTTTGAATCATTTATCGATTCGGTTAGAGGTATATTTTTTATAATTTAAAGAACGTCCTCCTCTATTACGTCTCTTTATATCAAATTACATTAAAGTTTCTCGTTACGAGAAGTAACAAACATAGAACGCATAGATTCATTTACGTTTTGATGCATTTTTCTTAGTCACAACAATGTGTTTTTTTTTAAAAAAAAGGGAAACTCCAACTATTCTTTTTCAAGATATTTGCTGTGAATAAGTGTCTCCTTTAACATATCTATAGAATATTATTGCCCGTACAGTAATGTTTCCATTTTAGTTATGTAAGTACTTTTTTTATTTATTTATTTCTTAAGGTGTAAAATGCTGTCTTTATTTGATAAACAATGGATAATGTAAGATTGTAAGTAGCGTCAAGGTAAAATTATTATAATTTCCTGAATCCTTTCCTGTAATTTGTCACATCGTGACGCCTTATAGCATAAACACAACCAATGATATGTGTTTCTTACAAGCATATAACGTATAGCGAAGAAAGGAAATAAAAGTATATCTCAATACTTTGTAAGTAATAAATTTACAAAGTAAACTTACCTTAATACAATGGCCATTTCAATCACCCATCCTGAGTCTTCACTTTGAAGATAGGCATGTAAGCCTCTGCATCCACGAAGCTATATATACGCTCGTGAATTTTCCCCCAAAATTGGCGTATCAACGCACGTAAGTCTTCCAAACTTACGGCGAGATGTTCAAAATAGCTTTTTATTATTATTTCGTTATCCACTGAAAATATTTCGTTTACCATATTGTCATTGCCAAAAGCCAAGCTATGTGGCACGATTTCTTCATCCACGATATACGAGCGAATTTTAGCCTCGTCACTCGCCATTCTAAACTAATGATGTGAATAAAACTTTTCTGACTGATAGGCATTACGGCAAATGGCAATTCGATACCTGTGCTTTTTTATCACATATACAAGCGGATGGTAACTTCTAGCACGGTATACTACATCAGCATTACTAATAGTAGCTATTATAGAGACCACATTAAAGAGGAGATCTTTTTCATTTCATTTTTAAATGTAGTAGTATTAAGATATTATATTTACTATAGCAAAATATCGCTGAGATTTTT
>JAGDQP010007324.1:26437-46060 GCA_022664845.1 Lepisma saccharinum | reverse complement strand
CCATGGCAATAAGCCCCAACGAATTCCATGAAATAATCCTACCACAGATTGGAGCAACTCTGACTAATAAAGCTTTAGCAGTAAATTTCCATACTGATGTATACATAGCGGTTCGTTCTAACCTCAATCTACAAACAACTTACCCATCCAAGGAGAATTGTATTGCCTGGAGTGAAATCAGACAGCAAATCAAGAATCTTGATAACGCTTTCTTTCATAATATCGAGGATACTACTCCTTGTCATTATAGAATATCAGCTACCTAAACTATTTCTTGTGTGAATAGTACACGCACTAAAAGAAATTGTCTTTCTTTTCTACTTGGAATAGGATCTTTTGGCTTGTCTTTGACAAACTTATTTCAACGGCGTCGATTAGCCTCTTCGATAGAGCAACTTAGGCGACATGAGAACTTGTTGACTACACAGATAATTAATATGAAAGATAGTTTTACACAGAAATTAAAATTGTTGAGAACGTAGTTTTACAAATTAAAAGGACATTTTTGGGAATGCAAACTCACATATTGAAATCATTTTGTTCGTTAGCGGAAGAAACACGTAAACTGTGCACTCTCAAAGGGATCTCTTTAAGGCTAAGTAGTTTTTGCTTTTGTCTAGTTTTTCAATCAGCGTCATGATCTGAGAAACTAGGATTAAAAACTCGTGGTAATACATTTATTGGTTGAGTTTTCATAATTGTGAACTGATCAAGAGTTGTTTTCCCAAACCGCGTGGGTTGATTTATAACTGCATGCATGTTAAATGTATTGAGCAAGTCTTCTAATTACGATTTATGTTTCGTATTAATTAACCAATCAATATTTACATCACCACAATTAATTACATTTCGGGGCTTTACAAGCAAATAATTTAGCATGGATTCTAAATTATCTAAAAAGATAGATATGTTACCTGTATAGGGTCGGTATAGACATATTATCTAATATCAGATTCATTTAATTTCAGAGCCGTTACCTCAATGTGCATTTCACAATTGAATTTATTTATATTTAACTCAGTGTAATTTAAATGAAAGGTTTTCTAAAGGTTCATAAATAATATTGTTATTAAATATTTCTCGATAAACCTCTTAGGTTTAGACCTGAGGCTTAAGCCGACCTGGTAGATTTTTAGAGAGTTAACAGCTAATGAACTCGAGACAGACGAAAGACATTGTTACTCAAATGGCTAAAAATAAAAAAATTAAATTGATCAAGCTTTATTTTCTCTACTAATAAACATACAAAACGAATAAAACACAGCTTTCTGATTAGGTCGATTATACTTTACTAACAAAGCCAAACTAAAGTATAACAGTTTCGGAAGTATGAAACCTTCTTCCTAAGACTGCACTCTACAACTAAACATTACAGATGGACAAAAAATAACGTAACTGTTATTTTATTATTGTTAATTTTCTAAACTGTTATAACTGTTATTGGTTTTTGCCAGTTATTTTTAACGGTTTAGATATTATAGCTGAAATTGTTTGTTTTCTTGAATGTCAATCTAATGTACTTGTTTCTACCTTTGCACTGATAAGAAAAGTTACGTGCCAATTCCTGAGGTGTTACTTGTTATTTTTATAACTTTTTCGATAAGAGCAGCCAATCCGAGGATTGACGTTAATGGCCGTTCGTTTACACTTTGGTGTTGGAGAGGTGAGGTGGGGTGGATGTGTTAAAAACTTATCGCCACAGGAGATAGTTCACAGCGCGTGCGTATCACACAGGAGATAGTTTTACATTTACATTACGTCTGTTTACTTTAAGATAACTTATGCATGCTGCTTGGAGGGGATTTCTATATTACCGTATTAAACCAGCTGAATTTCTTAACAACTGTACGTCTTTGTAAGCAACATTATCTCAATCATAAACTTTACTAAAATTGGATACAGCTATAAATATTACTTTAAATTATCAGTTTTTATTCTTGCATGCTAATCTTCCAGGGAGATTTTAAAGGGAGAGAAAAATTAATAGCAGATTGACCGTGGGCGAAATCCTCTAGGATTTCGCACCATGGTTATGTCCTTTTTGGAAAATATTTTACACACTCCACGAATATATGTTAGATTTTTTTATGATGTGCGATGTAAAAGGTAACAATCACATTAAGGAAATAAATGCTCCGTCCCTGTGCGATGTATAGTTTGCTGATGTTTATTTTATTACTTCATTTATGCAATATAAGGGCGAACAATATTTTACATATCTGTATTTACGAAAGAATGCGTATATCATATAGTCTACATAGTTTGATAATGTTTAATTATACCGTAAGGTTTCGTGCGCCTTGGCACTAGGTACTGGGTTCTAAGGATGTAGCTAATCAAGAAATAAAGCAAAGGATTTCAGAATCTAGGTTTTAGTTTCATCAGGAAAGAAAATTACATTTCGTAGCGCTTTTAAACTCACCGGACTGGCTGGTTGATGTCTTGTTGGCAGATGACCCTAGTCAGCCTGTTCCTAAATATAAAGTCTGTTGCTGCAGTGCTGTGGAATTCTTTCAGTGCCTCTGTTCGTAGGTGTCAATTGAATGCTCTCTCGTTCCACGGTATTCTCGTATTTTGTCTTTTGGAGAAACGAAGGAGCTTGGAAACTACATGGGTTAGCACGATTCCAGGGGAGGTGATGGCCCATGCAGTTCGAGCTTCTTGTTTTTCCAACCACACAGCCCGGAAGAGTTTCTTGCGCTATTAACACATTTACAATTACATGCTTGTTTACAAATATTAACAAGTATTACATATTGCTTGTTGTATGGTTTTATGCATGACTTTGCTTCTTCCGCTTTAATATTGTCCATACATGTTTTTGTTTAAGAGCGGTGATGTGTAATCATCACGCGATGCACACAAATTCCACTAAATGTGGTTATGCGGTCTATATACATCTATATGAATAAACAGTTTTGGTACCAGGTTCAGGCCTGGGATGCCTTACCCCCCTTCCCACCGAAAAGAAATTTCGTACATAGGAAATTATATGCGAAATTCGTCGTTGTTAACTATGTAGTACCTATGGCATTTTGATATAAAGTAAAAAATATGTAGCATATTACCTCACTTCCACCACTATCACTATATACAAAAGTAAAAATAAGGCGTCGTATATGCCTATATGGAACACTTTTCGCCACACTATAATAATATAAGGCATGCATATGTAAAAATAATAATTAAAAAATTAAAAAATAAACACTGTGTTGTGTACAAGCAAAAAAACATGATGTTCGAGTAGAGGAGTTCATTTCCTGTTCCGCACATTAGGTGAGAGGGGAAGTTCTGTAGCTGTTGTGATTTCTTCTGATCCTGTCCTATGTTCTCCGTTAGGCGATGATGATGCTTGGTGACGAAGAATTATCTCTCTTCAGCTGCTTTCCCATGATTGGGTCGGTAAAGTGGAATAAGATGATCGTCCATTGTAAGTTGAGTAAGTCTTTTTGGATATGAGTGTGAGCGCTTTTCTTTCATAATATGGTAGAGAGGAATTGACTTTGTTTCATGTCTTCCACTGAGAAGATATAAGGGTTGATGGGTACTTCGGTTTGTCGAATTTCAATGACAGTCGGGACGGGCGTAAGTCATAGTGCTGTTACCGCCCATACAATTAATTTTATCTTATCTTCAATTATAGTATTCTGTTTTTTCTTAAAAGGAAAGTCTGGAGGAGGGTAAGATGGTGACACATTTGCCGAAATCGAGGTTATACAAGAAATTTGTTGGTTGTCATTTGAAGCAAAAGCAATTGGAATTTCATACATGTGTTTATCGTAAATATGAAAGTTAGAAGGAACATCATAAGTATTATGTTCCTGACAAGAAGTTTCAAGTGAAGAAATAGAGTTACAGTTAATACTTATATGTTCAATTTGAGATCGTTTCATTTTACTACTTCTAGACCTTTTAAATCTACAAAGCCTTGTAAAGAAAAAGATTTATCTGCTATTGCCCTAAAGAGGCTACTACTTGCATGGATACTACTATTATAAATACGTATTCTATTTTGTTTCTTTTACTCTAGAAAAAAAGAGAAAAGAAGGCAAGTCTTAGCTTTGGATTTTATTTTTATTTTTAAATCGTCAGTAACGATATTTGCTAAAATAAATTTATAACATCTTAATACTAAAAAACACTTAAAAAATATGAGGAAAGTCTTCTGCTAAAATATTGTCTCTACGACATTAGCTACTACTAATAGTGCTGATGTAGCATGCTATACTATGAACTGCCATCCGCTTATATGCGTAATGTGTGAGATTGCTCTCAAAGGTACCAAGTTTCCACTCGCCGTAATGCCTATTAATCAAGAAAGCTTTACTTGTATTGTGAGCTTAGAATAGCGAACTACAACACGAAAATACGCTCTTATATCGTGGATGAAGAGATAGCCTGGTTTTGTGCACTTGTAATTGGGAACGAAAAAGTGCTACACGATATCTTTTCGTAGGAAAGTGAGGCAGTGGTTCGAAGATTCTTCGAAAGCCTCGAGGTTGATTTCGAGAATTTGTGTGCACGGATGCGCAGGTTTGGGCCTCGCTTCGACCGATACTTTTGTAGACACTGAATTTTGTCTGGCGTGTTTTGATGCAGAAATCGAAAACGGGCGACTGAAGTGGTGTTATTATAAAGGTAAGTGTACTTTGTAGATTTGTGCAGTACTGTCAACGATATGTATGTCACAATGTGCTTTTATTCTCTTTCTTTTCTTTGTAATCGTTTATGCTTGTAAAGAAACACATATCGTTAGTTGTGTTATGCATAAACGTGTCACATTGTGACATAACTTGCAAGGAAAAGAGAGAAGAAAGGACATAATTGCTATCTCGGCATTAATTAACCTTAATCTGCTATTCTACATTAACTGTCTTCTATCAAAGAAGAAAATTCAGCATTCTTATTTCTTATATAGTACTTATATAACTAAAAAATCGACACTGTCTTGTCTGCATACAGTGGACTATATTATACATAGCAATATATACATATATATAAAAAGGAGACAACTACTCATAGCAAATATCTTAATTATAATTTAAAAAATCGGAATTCCTCTCTTTTTTTAAAAAAGATCTGTTGCGGGCTAAAGAAAAAATGTTGCAACTTAATATATGTCGCGTGCGCTCGACGTGTATTTCTTTTATAGACAAAATCTTTAATATAAAAAGGTATTTCTCTAAAAAGGGAGGCCATTCTTTAAAAAATAAAAAATGACTCTAACAAGATCGGTAAATGATTCAAAAGATTGAGGGGAAAATATTGAAAGCATTTCCTCCAATGCCTAATCAAATCAGTATTCCTTTCAAGTCGGGAATAGCTCGACTGTTCTTTCGAATCGCCACTCGAAGGGGTTAGAAGTGTTTGAAAAAAGTATTCATTTTATGGAGAAAACCTATTCCTTCCGTCTCATCACCTTTTGTTGCTTTTTAAATGGAGAAAGACCATGTTATTGTTTTATTCGTCCGTTCTTGTGGGTTTGAAGCCATATCTATCTAAATAGTGTACATCTTTATAATAAGGAGGTAACCTCTGAATAGCAACATCTTCTATGATGCAGTTTCCACGTTTGTCTTTCATTTTAACCTGGTATGCATTATTTTGAAGCTTATTTAAGATAGTTCCGGGTCCTTGAAATGGAGATGTGAAAGCTTTCTCATTGCCTTCCTTGAAGGATGGATTGTAGATTAAAACGAGCTGATTAACTTGATACTCATGCTGTCGATGTGTTCTATCATAAAATTTCTTCTGTTTTTCGTGGTCTAGTTGAAGGTTCTTGGCTACTAATTGTCTTGCGTGTTGGATATTACGAAGGCGAGGAACATTATCTGGAGTTTCATAAACCATATCAAATTTACAGTCTCCTATATCTGTGGGTTGAAAATCCAACTCTATATAATTGGCCGAGTATCCTATAGAAGGCCTTATTGATTGATTAATGCAATTCACAAAATCATCGAGATTTAATCCCACGTGCGGTGGTCATTTCCTTATTCAGATATTCTTCTTGTAATTATTGTTTTAATCAAGTTATGTGAAGAATCTATAATCCCTATTGCGCTATGCTGGTACGCTAAACATGTGTATGGAGTTATTCCCATAAGGTTGCATTACTCTATGTAGTGGGCACTGCGAAACGACATATGCCTCTCGCTTTTTAAAGTTACAGGTATATAAGTACTATTTGTTTCTAAATAAAGTTACATACTGTTTTAGCACTAATGTCTGGTACAGCTTGAGATATGTGGTAACAGCTACCTTCAAATATAGCTGAAATAAAGTTATTGTTGCCGTTATAAGATTCGGGGTACATTCCGCTGGAGTCCAACTGATATGAAGTAGATACAAGGGGTACTTCTAGGTGCAGTAGTTCACCTTGAGGTAACTGAGTTACAGTTTTGTTCTTCTGACAGATGCTGCATTGCGGGATACGTGCTGATAAGCATTGTTTCAATTTTTTTAAGCAATACTTTCTGGATGCAGAAAGGTAGGTCTTCTGATAGCCTAAATGGTTGGCAGTCCTGGTACAATGTATTGATTCAAACCAGGTGGCTTCTAAATTGTCTGGTATACAGAGCTGCTTCGTATTGCTTCTGTTGTTATTTTTCGGGGGCGTCCTGTATAAAGTACCATCAATTAGTTTAAAGTATTTGGAGTCCCTCAAATTTTTTCGTTGGTTTCCTGATTAGGAATATCCAGGGTTTCTATGATTTTTCCAAGAAAGAACACAGATCTAATATTTAAATCTTCAAAAAGAACACCGATGAACAGGTTGAACGTTCTCTTAATTTTCTTCTTCTTGTTAAGTCCCGGTGAAACCATTTAATGCATCTATCAGTGTATCCATCACTTGTGTTCTTTGTTCTTCATTCGTAAAAGTAGCTATTTTATGTGGAATACTCAATAAACTATTAGTTTCCATGTCTTGTAATTTATCCTGGTTCATGTTACGCGTGAATATGTCGATCCAGATTAAGTGGGTCGGGCAGTGGCGTAGCGTGAAACTATAATCCCCTAGTAAGGTGAACGCTCTCGCCAATTTATCATGTGGATCGCTAGCTGTCTCTGATTTATTAAAGGCAAAATTGTCTGTATATAGGTCAAAATTGATACCTAAAAGAATATAACGAAACGTTTTACACGTATACACTGCTTATAGTATTTCCCGTTCATAAGTAAAACGTTTCTTCTCAGAATCTGTACAGCGTCTTCAACAAAATCCTAGCGCCCGCCAATGCTTGCTAATTAGATCTTGCTGAAAGACCCAGCCTGCCAAAAAATTCTGACTTGCGTCGCTGTATACCCTAGTTGCTGCTTTTGGGTTATAATGAGCCATCGCTAAAGAGTTCATAAGTACTCTTTTAAAACCAAAAATCTTTCTTGGTGTGATGGTAACCACTTGTAGCGTTTTCCCTTTTTCGTTAATTCCAATAGTGGCGAAACTAAGTGCAAAATTTGGTATTTGTCCTCTTGCAAAATTTTATAACCCTAAGTATTCGCGGAGTGATTTCACATCTTTCAGTGGCAAAAATTGTGAATTGCTGACCGAATCTTTTTGGAGATGGAAATTCCATGCTGATCTACGTCAAAACCAAAGTAGATAAACGTGAAAAGAAAAATTTCGCTTTGGAGATCGATAAATTAATATCAAGCTCTCGAACTTTCAAAAGAAGTTGTCTGAGTTTCTCGAGTATTTTGAGAAAGTTATCCCCATTTAATAATAAGTCATCTGCATTGAAGCTAACAATTTCTGAATTTAGGTCTTTCGTAAGTCTATTCATAATATAGCTAACCGAAGATGAAGAAAGCAGACGTATCGGGTTTCGAGTAAGAATGCATGAGCCAAGAGGAGAAATATTTAAACCAAGATATTTCTGTGAAGCTTCATCGATTGGAACTGAGTAATATGCAATGCTGATATCTAGGTTCACCATGTATCTGCATTTTCTCAATTTGTACAGTACAGATTTCATCCTAACTTGTATAATAGCTGGTTTATATAAATGGAGGTTCAAATTACGCATGTCAGTGCAAATGTGCCATGATCCTGATAGTTTCTTCACGATGACAGCCCTGGATATGTAATCTGTCAAGCCGAGTCGTAGTACATCTGCTTTGCATAAATCGTCTACCTGGGCCTTAATTTCTGGCAAGATATTTAATGGTATTTCCCTGGAAGTATGTGCAAACGGTTTTAGGATTTTATCCACGTGTAATTTATGCTTGTATCCTCTAATTATTCCGATATCCGACTAACTCTAAGACCATACGTCGCGAAACTCATATAACAGTGTTTCTATTATTATTCTTTGTTCAGAAGTAACCTTATCTGAAATTTGAAACCGTTTTTCTGTGTAAAGATATATTTTTATTGCATAAACTAGAAACGTAAGCATGTGGCGTGCTGCCTGATACTACCTGAGGAAGTATTCAAATGTTAAGTTTCTCTAACAGTTTATTATTAGGTTCAAATAATATATCAAAGTTGTCAGTGTTAACTATGGTTCTCAAAGGTACAAAGACTGACCAATATGGTTGTAGCTTATAAAACGTATGAGGATAGCATAGGCTATCTTTATTCTGATTTTGTATGCATACATTAGTAATCTTGCTCACCTTGTTGTGTTTGTTATTTGAGAACTTTACTGGTTCCAATTTGGAACAAAAACTAAAAGTATTATTTTCAAAAGATATCCTTGTATTGTAGTGTTGTAGCATTTCTGTTCCTAAAATAGGACAGCCGAAATTCTTTGGGACGACGTGAAATGGATGTGAAAAAGTAGTCCTATTAATGGTAACATCCAAATTCACACCTTTTTTCAAATGTAGGACATGATTTGCAATTCCTTTGATTGCAGTTCTTATATTAACTATTTTGCATTCTTTGGAATCTGCGAATGCGATATTATAGATAAAGTACTACCGGTATCCAATCTTAATTGTTGTTCAATATCATTTATTTTAGCGTTTATTGTAGCTATACCATGCGACTTTGATAATTCGGTAGAAGCATAGTGCATCTTACTGGTTTTTGTTTGCTTGTAGCACTTTGTGTATTTAGTGAATGAAGGGGCCCCGGAGCTCACGTGGGCCCCTTACTTAGTTTAAATGCTGTTCGTTTTCGGAGCACTCTTCTTGTTCACCAATGAAAGTTCTGGAATCACGAGAAAATTGGCCTCTATTTGCATTACGTCCGGAGTTACGGCGGTTTGAACGTGAATCGTGCCCTCTAGAACAATAGGGCCTGGCGTTCTGACTACGCAACTGGTAACTTGTCATAATAATGGTTAGATTCATTATTGTACGAACAATCTTGTTGATTTCTGTAATTTTGACGTGAAGGATTCCGATGACCTGAGCGGAAATAATATTGAGTCCTGCTTGTATTATTATTGTTATTATTTGAGTACATGTTACTAGTTTTAGCTGCTAATTGTTCGAGTCTTAATTCTTGCACTTGTAGCATCAAGTTCGTTAATTTATCAGTCAGGGCTGATATGTCATAACTTGGAACTGTTTTACCGTTTGACCGCAGTTGTGGCTTATCATTTGAACTATAACTAGAAGTAATCCCGGAAGTGTCACCAGGTGGCAGTGTTTCTTGCACTGTTTCTCTGGGACTTGTAGTCTTCAGAGGCTGCTGCCATCAGTTGAATGTACTTTATATCACTACGATAAATGTCAGACATTTTGTAACTGCGATGTATTCTTTAGCTTCAGATAATTTGGCAAATCACAAGAGGTTGTTTGCTGGTTTAGATCGTGCGAATGTCACTTGTTGATATAGAGCTGGAAGCACTATTTGCACACGCGGAGGGTTAGTCCAGTATAGGTTTGTAGGCGTTGACATTTGTGAATGCATTGTATTTGTTTGTTTCGCCTGGCCCGTCTGAATTTGATCCGCAGGAGGCTGAAAGTATGTCTCAGTTAATTTAGCTTGACTCAATTGTAATTCTAACAAACTATGTTTCTGCAACAAAAAATCTCGGTTTAGGAGCGAATGTAGTTTTAATTTCAATTCCTCAATTGATTTAAATTTGTCTGAAGATACTTGATCTAAAAAAGTTTTTCGAAGTCCAACCATAATATGGTATATTTTCTTTTGTACAGATATTTCAGGACAAATTTGGTCCATTAACTTCTCGTTAGATATTAAATAATGAATGGGGTTCTCGTACGGTTGTTGAATATTCGAATTCAAAAGCATTTCTACCTGCATGAAGTGGTTGCTATGGCGAAGTTCGGTAGCCAGTCTTTCAGTCAAATCTTTGAAAGAAAGGTAATCGTAACACGCTTCTTTTGAATACTGAGAAAATTCTCAAGCGATAACGAAGTGAACGAAACACCGAAACGAAGTTTACGTCCTTCATCGATCCATTCATTAAGCTGTGCAATGAGCTCCAATTTCGCTAAAAAAAATAGCTAAACGTTGTCCCTGTTTATATGTTGGGGGTTATAACCTGTTTAGTACGCGTGACCTCACGATGTGTACGATCTGGTGGGATTGGCGAAGCACGGGGTAATTGTACTGGAGAACCTTGTGGGGAATTCACAGGGGAAGTTTCAGGTGTTTGGTCCCCTGTATTTCTGCTACTCCTTGTATTCGGCATAATGTATTCTATTGTTTAAATGCTAAAAATATGGTAAAACAATGTTCGCTAATTTTGTGGTATGTTGCCCTTCGCAGTATAAAGGATATAAACCTATTACCTTATAACACCAACACACACACACACACACACACACACACACATATATATATATATATATATATATATATATATATATATATATATATATATTCACTTTGTCTTACAAACTAATATGATCTCAAATTGAATGAGTCAAGAAATTGTGAACATACTAAAAAGAAATAGGGCAAAAACGAAAGATGACTAAGAAGTGGTCATTGAGTTAACCATATGTCTAACCTATCAAAAATACGAAAAGAAAGGAGGACTGAACTTTGTCCGAAACTTATGTTTGATGTTGCAATAAAATATCTAAGTGTTTCAACGCCTGCATATCTTCTTACTTGAAATTCCAGCACACTGCATTGAAATATCTTCTGTATAGCTTTAATTGCTTTAGAGACAGAATTGCTTGAAAAGTTTTTTAGAAACTTTCTGAAACGTTTGTTGCTATATACAACTTATCTGATAGATGTCTTCTCTAGCGACTAAGCAATCAAAAGAAAAAACTAATAAGAGGCAGAGAGAAAGAAATTCATAGCATTTCCATAACCTATAGAGTTATTTTAGAAAGTTTGGTCAAATGACCCATTTCAGATCTGCACCACGTAAGATTTCGTAGGGTTCTGAGTACTAGGTACTGGGTTCTAAGGATGTAGCTAATCAAGAAATAAAGCAAAGAATTTCAGAATCTAGGTTTTAGTTTCATCAGGAAAGAAAATTACATTTCGTAGCGCTTTTAAACTCACCGGACTGGCTGGTTGATGTCTTGTTGGCAGATGCCCTAGTCAGCCTGTTCCTAAATATAAAGTCTGTTGCTGCAGTACTGTGGAATCCTTCCAGTGTCTCTGTTCGTAGGTGTCACTTGAATGCTCTCTCGTTACACGGTATTCTCGTCAGGGCCGTTTCCTCTTTTGGGAAAACGAAGGAGCTTGGAAACTACATGGGTCAGCACGATTCCAGAGGAGGTGATGTCCCATGCAGTTTGAGCTTCTTGTTTTTCCAACCACACAGCCGGAAGAGTTTCTTGCGCTATTAACACATTTACAATTACATGCTTGTTTACAAATATTAACAAGTATTACATATTGCTTGTTGTATGGCTTTATGCATGACTTTGCTTCTTCCGCTTTAATATTGTCCATACATGTTTTTTGTTTAAGAGCGCTGATGTGTAATCATCACGCGATACACAGAAATTCCACTAAATGTGGTTTTGCGGTCTATATGAATAAACAGTTTTGGTACCAGGTTCATGACTGGGATGCCTTACAATATGTACAATATTTTGTGCGTCTGTGTTTACGAAACCAAAATGTAAAAATTATTATTTAAAAATTACAGTTGGTTTATAAGGTAATGGTGGGGAAGATTTCCACGGTTAATTCAAAATCACGGTTAATCCAGAGGTAGGTTAGAAACGAGAAACTTAAATAACCACTAAATAATGCATAGAAAAATCTACATGGTAATTTACTTGTACTGTATTTTCAGGAACTGTGCTTTAATAAGTTTCAAATCAACGGTATCAACAAACAAAAAAGAAATATGTTCTGTACGTACGCAAAACAATCAAAAATCGAGACCTGAAAAGTCATTGTCAACTCGAATTTCATTGTCAAACTATGTCTTCTCTCTCTCTCTCTCTGGTTCTCTCTAGCGTGCCTGCTAATAATTCTTGTGATAGATGTAAATCTTTTCTTTTTTGGGCGTGACCGGTTAAGCCGCACCCGGTAAGTCGGGAGTGTACTCTATTACGTAATTTACATTTCGGTTATTTTGTTCATTTATAGGCCTGCTGTCAAATTGTTCTCATTTGGCCGGAAGGAATTTGAACTGTTTATTTCAATTATATTTGTACTAATTATACGCGAAAAGAGCAAGTAATTATATTTAGAAGAGCAACTAGCAACTAGAATAACGTATGCAGAAACTGCTTTTAGGAGAGGTCCAAGGGCTTCCGGTTCGAGCCAGGGTATGTTATTTATATAGAACATTATACCGCTTAAAATTATACTAATTCAGCATAAAACAATTACGCGCCTCCGCCGGACCCCTCTAGGGTTGCCAACCATCCGGTTTTGAACCGTGCAGTCCTGTTTTGGGACCAATCGTCCTGTATATGGTAACAATTTCAAACCGGACGCCTTATGTCCGGTTTTGAGAGATGCTTCCTAAAAAAGCTATGGAAAAGTTAAATGTAAAGTCATAAAGTTCAACTCTGAGTGAAAACACAATTTTAAATCTATCAGTCCAAACGCTTGATTTGTACCTTATTCTGGGTCTGGTGAAATAATTGTTGTCAGTTCTGAATAATATTGTTTTTACTTAATTTTAAATGATATGATATAATTTTTGATGTTACAAATTAATTTTTGATGTTAAGGTTTTTGTACACTTTCAAAGGATGGGTTTCATTTATATTTTCGAGCGAAAATATCTACTTGTGCTCCACTCCATCACTAATTATTTTTTCTCACTTTGAGAACGGCGTTGAATTTATCATAACAGTAAATATTTATCTTGTGTATATAATCTTTTTAAAGTTTTAGCCACAATTTAATGTACGCAGACTTATTAGATACGGAATAGACACAAGATTGATCATGACTTATTACTGCTGATTACTGCTGCAAATACTAATTTCAAGCCAATGTAAATTTATTTCTTTATGCTTAATTATTCAGCTTTCTTTGGCATTATATACACTACATATTTTCCTATGATAATTTGAGTCCGACATTTATAGTTGAAAGGTAACTTTGCTTCCAGTGCATTTTGTTGCCTATAGTTAAGCTTTTTTAACCGACTTTAATTAGTTGGGACTGAGGAAATAAAATGTCTTCTCATTTTTGTGAACTCGAAACCCTGCTCTGCATGGCATTCGTAAATCTCCTTAATCTTATTACAAACCCTGACCTGGATGACTTATCGGGGAAGTCTCCTTTACCGTACCCCCTCGTGGTTCAGGCGGTGGTAACATCGCGGACATTGGATCGGCAATGGGTATGCACGAGATTTCGAACCCTACTGCCGACTATCCTGATGGATATTTTCCAGAGTTTCCCTTGGCTTTCCAGTGTTTCATCAAGAAAATATGTCGGGATAGCGCCTTAAGTGTAGCCGTGGCCGCTACGTTTCCCGTCCTCGCCCCATGCCTATCCCGGCCTGAGCCAAAGGTGCCTAAAGGCCATAAACGAATTTAATTAAATCACTTTACTATTACTTTCTACAGACTACACTGGATGAGTTGTTGAATTTCGTATATCGCTTTACTCGAATTGTATTTGAGATACATTAATAGTGAAGTGCAGTTATTATTGTTAGTATGTTGCATGTCCGGTTCCCAAACTCAAATAAATCGGTATGTCCGGTTTAAAAAAATTGAGTTGGCAAGCTTAGACCCCTCCCTTCATACCTCCACGATTTAAATAATTTTGATGTAATGTTCCCTCCCCACCAGATAGTGTAATTTCTGATCATTCGTAAAATCAGTTTCTGACAAACTGTTCCAAACCTTAACAGTAGTGCATGACTCTTGCTCGTATACGCCTTACGCACGTGTATAAGGTTATATATTTGTTTGACATACACTACTGCACACATATCAGGCTACAGGGAGTTAATTTAACCTAAATGATGCATTTAGCATGTTACTTGACAGGTGCGAATCAATAAATCCCAATTATAAAGAAAAATTCTAAACTGTTATTTTTAAAGGTAATTTTAAACTGTTGTTTTAAAATAACTGTTACTGTTGTAACAGTTATTTATAAATAACCGTTATGCCTGTCTCTACTGAACATTGAAAATGACTCTTGTCTAGTAAACAAGAAAGGAGATCGCAAAACTGTTTCAAAAGTGGCAGTGTAAAAGTTTTGCATTCCAAGCCGCACCTGATGATGTTTACTATTTTCTAATATCAGAAATTGTTGAAGTTAGACTAATTATTGAAATTTATTAACTAAAGAATATGGAAATATTTGTTGTTCAAGGTTATTTATAAAGAAACAACAATATTTATGGAAATTTTCTCAGTGACAACTATCCCCAGATTCCTTTTTAAAATGATCTCTTCCAAATTTTAAATCACGAAAATTAAACGAAAAGTATAGTAAAATACAAAATATTTGACGTATACTTAAGAAAAAATTGTGAGTTAACATATCAATAACCTAATTTTTCAGCAAGGTGTTTCTAGTCTCCTCTGGTTCATTGTCCAAAATTTTCAGTTATCGTCGAAGCGCAGGAAACATTCTTTCCGTAAGCATTCATTTCCTACGTACATAATCACAAACTCACTTCGTACTTTCATAAAGAAGGATCCATTTCTAGTGAACTTACGTAATAGAATTACAAATTTTAGAACCTACGTATTTATATCTTATACACTGTTAAATACATTTTTGCCAGAAATAATTTTGGATCATAAATATGCTCTGATTTATAAAATGAAAATGAAAATTATGCATATTAAATAAGTACGTGAATTGCACATATCTCTTTGTACTATATATAACCTATATATTAAACTAAAGTTCCATCAGAGCTATTGACATATTTCTAATAGCTGGATGCTGTAACCAATATTTTGCTTTGATTCAAACATCTCTTTGGCAAGTGTGATACGGATTAAAAGGACGTGAAACATTTTAAAGGGATTTGTTCAAAACATTTATATCAATGCTTAAGAAACCATTTAAATAGATTTTCAATACTATTCATATAGTACAATTATATTAATTGTTTAGTCCTCAACTGTGAAACTGGTTAACTGAATCCTCAGATTTCACGGCAGGAAACATGAAGACTTTTAATTCCTGTTTTCCTGCTAGAAGGAAGAGTGATACAATATTCTGGCTTTAAGAAACAGGAAATTATACAATTTAATTAATTCTTTGTGAAGGAAATTGGAATTAGAATATTTTCTGTTTTATTTATTATCGAAGCATCACATCTGTACTTACAGAAAAGAATATGTAATTCTTGTTTCCTTCCTTGTTATACATTATTATTAATGTAGTCATTAATACTGTAAAATAGTTTCGTTGTTTTACTCGTTTCATTGAGGATTTTGGTTTTAATTAGTATATCTTGAGGTTTTAGTTTTGTGTTATACGTTGTAACATAATATATTTGTAAGCGGAATAGGTATATGTCAGGTTATTTTGAGATTCGCAGTGGATTGAAACAAGGTGATGCCTTGTTACCACTACTGTTTAACTTTGCATCAGAATATCAGATTCTAACATGAAAGAGGATAAAAAAGGACTAACATTGAATGGCTTGAATCACTGTTACTATTTACGGATGATATAGATATAATAGAGGACGATATAAATGCACTACAAGGTAACAATGATGTCTTAGTAGAAGCTTGCGATGAGATAGGTCTGCAGGTGAACGTAGACAAAACAAAGTACATGATAACAAGCCGAAACACAGAGGATGACGAAAATAGACACACAATAATTAAGAATGAAATCATAAAGAAACTCTAAAGTCTGTAACAAGCAAGAGCGAGGCCACGGAAGAAATAAAGAGTCGCTTAGCATCATGCAGCTCATGTTTCTATTCCGTTGAGAAACTCCTAATCTCGCGGTTAATATCAAAAAAGCTGAAGTTGAAAATACACATGAGTTATTCTGCCACTAATTCTTTACGGTTGCGGAAGTTGGAGTACGACCCTGGCAGTTGAACATAAATTACTTGTGTTTGTAAACAAGGTTTAGAGTAAAATTTATGGGCCGAAACGGGATGAAACGACCGGAGAATGAAGAAGACTGAGTAATTAAGAGCTTCACAGACTGTATGATTCGCCTTATATTATAAGAATGATGAAATCACGACGGCTAAGATGGGCAAGCCATGTACCTCGGATGGCAGAAAAACGATTCCATCGTGGAAGGCCGTTGAGAATACCGAGACGTCGCTCAGATGACAATACTAGAAGGCATCTTCGAGAGGTAGATTTTCATCATGAATATTGGCTTAATGTTTCCTAAGATAGAACCGAATGGCGAGTGTTACTGGGGCGATAAACTTGCGAGTGCCGTAAGCCTTATAGTTAATTAGTTATACCGTATACGTTGTAGTATTCCTATATTTACTTAATTAAATTTTAATAAAAATTAGTGGTGGTTGGCATCATGTAGAATTTTGATTGGCCGGTCATATTCGATCTGACATTGTTACTTGTCCGAGTACATTTTTCATTCTTAACCAGACTTGTTTGAACAATCATTTCCTTGGAGGAAAGAAGTATTTGTTTAATCCATATGTAAATAATTGCTTCTCGCTCAAAATTATTTTTGCCTGTGTATGAAAGAAAACACAATGTTCTTCATAGGACATCGGTTTGTTGGTCTAACTTCTGGTTCTTGCTATTTTTGGCGTGCGTGCGTGTACTTGAGCTCCTTGAGAAATATATGAAATCTGGATTTAGTTTGAACAAGCTTATTTACTTACAAACCTTAAATTTATCCCCAGTTCTTGTTCAACCATAAATACAGGTATTGTGATAATTTTTATTTCTTTATTGTCACACAGATATTAATGCTAGAAGTTAACAAGGAAATAACAGTATGATTTATGAAGTAAATTTTACTGTAATATTCTTCTAGCTATTATAACTTTTTCAATGTATACTTTAGTATTCTGTATTTCTCAAGCTAACTGCATTAAATTAGTAATGTCGCAATGGTCTAAGAGCATAAGATAATTCTTGGGGTAATTTGTAGTATTTTCATATTCTCGGGTACAAAATCGTTTGTGTGAGTTTCAAATGAGTTTGTGCGAACTTTTCCACTAATCATTTATCATTGTTATAATGCTAGAATATCGTGGAAAGAGGTAAGTAAATTTTGTAGTCACATTTATACTGTGAAGTAGATCTGTAAGTAACGTAAATTAATGCAAATGTGGCCTTTTGCCTCTATATCTCCATATACAGGGTGTTTTACTAACGCTGGACACTTCAAAATAAATTGGAAATAAGGAAGGATATCAGAAAGGCATGGTGGATGCAGGCACGTAAGGGAGAAGGAAACGCCTTTCGAAAAGCTATACAGTGTTGCCTACTCAATACGAACTTGTATTTTTTTAAAAATGAACATATAGTACTTTATAGCTTAAAAAGAATTGCTACAAAACGTGAATGACGAAACACGAAAGTGCGCGTGTTGAGAAATAAGTAAGCTATAAAGCCTCAAACTTCAGAAATGAAAGTGTCTATAGAATGAAACGAGCAAATGTGCAACAACAACAAAACTATAGAATGAATTTAAGTAATGCAAAGAGTAATCCAGGAATGCAGGGCATCCATTGAGTAATGGAGTTCCCACAGCAACAAAATTGCTATTACGTCATATGAAAAAGTAGGAAATTTCACATTGACCATAGGAGGAAAAGTTCTCATATGACAAAATGCGGAAAACCACAGAAAGTCTGTCTATGGCTTAAGATCTCAATAGCGTTTTTTGGAAAGCGATTTCTCTTAACTATTCCTGGGATTCATCAAAGGTGTGCGGGGTTTGCAGCACTGCATGATTTCCCACGTCCTCAAAGTACAGAAACGATAATGAAACCAACACATGCAATAATAATAATAATAAAATAAAATAAATAAATAAATACATTGTTCCAGGCGTCAAATAAAGACTACTAGTAGCTAAGGAAACTAGAGTGTTCTATTTGCTGGGGAATATCCCTGACCACCCGCGCCACATAAGGCCTGAGAATGTTAGCCAAAGACAGTACACCATTTCGATTCATCAATGCTACAGTGCCTCTTGCACACGTTCCAACTGCTGAAAGTGCAGGTTTAACACGATGGTAGTAGCTCGTAGTGTACCACTTGGCGACTAGTCCACCAGATACGTGGGTGTAGATAGGTGTCCTTGTGGTGAGATGCACAGGGTCCCGCGGTGACAACGAATGTCTGGCATGCTTTGGAGCCTCATACACTCCACTTTACCCACTTTTTGTCAATGGTGAGCACTCGATAGAATGGGTGTGTTATGGTACCCAGAAAGTAAGGACAAACAGGCTTGTTCACTTCTGACAGTGTGTGAGGTACCAATTTGTTCAATCAGTACGCTTTCCATATGCGCGACAGGTGAAGTCTGACTTTTTCATCAGAAACCTGGAAGCATTTGCCAAGCTCACCACACACTTGGTTGCTGCCATGCTCTATGACTGCCTTCAGGAACTCGTCATTCAGGTCATGTGAGTGACCACTGCGGGGCTCATCACACAGGGACAAAACTCCCGACCTGAATTTCCGAAACCAATGCCTGTGATCCATTCATTCACAGCATTATCTCATAGACTTTATGTATTCGGTGACTTGGAACGACTGCGGACAAGCCCACCTTAAATTAAAGTAATAAAGAAGATAACCTCGAACGACATCCTTCGACACGTCCATTTGTTTTCCCCACTACTCGAGCTCTGATTAATGTGGATGCGCAAAACGCCTGTCTTGGTCTGTGTTCATACTACCACCCTCATCGCTTGTCCAACACCTGAAGAAACTCTTGTTCGTATCCGTAATCACGTCTTTCCATGGAACATCAAAAACGGCAATATCATTTTTGGCCATTGTACTATCTGAAAAGCTATTTTGTATCCTTCTAATAGCTCGGCAAGGTTTGAAATCGTTTTTACCATCACACCACTCCTTTCTTCATGAGTGGTGTAATGTTGCTTGGGCTTCCTCTTGAAGCCCGAGTTTCCAGACTCCACCCACTCGACCACGGAAGACGGATTAGCAAAAAGACAAACCAGATCCCAAGATCTCACCAAAATAACCTCTCTTCCACAACTGCTTAATACGCGTCCTGTTGGTGGAGTGGTAGAAGTGCTAGATAACTCAGTGATACACTTCAGTTTCGCACACACAAGTGCATTGATCGGTGACCTTGATTTC